>DF359625.1:51946-69518 GCA_000787875.1 Solanum virginianum
AGAGTGACAAGGTTAGGAATGAGACCATTCGGGAGAAGCTAGAGGTGGCTCCAGTGGCTGATAAGATGAGAGAAGCGAGACTGCGATGGTTTGGACATGGCAGAGAAGGAGTATCGAGGCTCCTGTTAGGAGGTGCGAGAGGTTGGTTTTAGGAACTACACGGAAGGGTAGAGGTAGACCGAAGAAGTACTTGGGGGAGGTGATCAGATATGATATGGTGGAACTTGATCTCATTGAGGACATGACCCGAGGTAGAAAGAATTGGAGGTCGCGAATTAGAGTAGTAGGCTAATTGGTTGGTAGGATTAGGTGGTTTTCTAGTCATGGGATATAGTAGGGTAGAGGAGTAGTAGTGTTTTATAACATGTGTTGTCATTATTTGTTGTTTATATGTTAATTGTATCGTATTTACGTATTGTCATGTGCTTTTGGTTATTAGTCGTTTTTTTTTGTGTTGTTCCCTTTCTTTACTTTTTGTCATATTTAGTTTATTTTGTTAATGGGTTTTTGAGACGAGGGTTCCCAGGAAACAACCTCTCTACTTCTATGAGGTAGTGGTAAGGTCTGCGTACATTCCACCCTCCCTAGACATCACTTGTGGGATTCCTCTGGGTATGTTGTTGTTGTTGTTGTTGTTGTTATGATCTACTAGGATAATTTGTTCATATACTATTTAGAATACTCCTCGCATAATTCTTTCATAAGAAAAGTCTTAGAGACTCAATATTCTACAATCTGGTTCACATCTCTCCTAAGTTTAAGATTAAGGTTTCTAGTTTTCAAGTAATCGTTGGAATCAATTAGTTTGTTTTAAGTTTTCTTTTGCAATCAAGGGTGCGAAGAGTCGCCAGGAAATGGGATGGAGGAGGCTTAAAGTTTTTTTTATTTTGGTATTGTATTTTTCTACTTCACGCAAATCTTGTAATGACAAAAAAATATATTGAAACTGGGGATCTAGTATAAAGGCGGAAGGGAAAACTATGTGCAAACTGATTTTCTTTTATTCTTTTTAATTTTATTTTTGTGCTGTTTTGTTTGTCTTAGGCAAATTTTAATTTAGGATCTTTTTGATAAGTTTAGGGTGAATAGTATTAAAACCAAAAGAATGTTTTTCTTTTCTTTTCATATATGATGCTTATAGGATTTTTTTTCCATTCAATAGAAAACTTGCTCATAGATCTTGTTTAAATATGTGTGCAATAAATATCATGCTTAGGATTTTTAACAATATTTGTCTTGTTTAAAATATGCCTGTTAGATGCCATGCCTATAGGATTGTGGTCTTGTTTTTAGATATCATTTGTTTCAAGCATGTCTAAGAATATATTTTGACATCATGCATAAAATTTAACAAGATTGGTTTTTCATCATAATCTTTAGTTTTATAAATCATGTTTTAATATTATGTGCTTTTAGAAAGCATGCTCTTAGGTTTAATTTTTATGTGTTTTAGAAATCATGTTTAGGTTTAATTAATTTTTTGCTAAATTATTAGAAATCATATTTTAGGCTTAAATTATTCTTTTACATATTATGAAGCTATAGAAATCATGCCTATAGGACTCAATTTATTAACATATTATATAAGTGTCTTTATTAAATCCTTTTTAAATTTTGAAAGTCTTTTACTAAGTTAAAAAGAAAAATGTTCTCTTTGAATGTTGATTTATGACTCTTTGCATGTCATCTTGCACTATTTGTGTGTTTTCAAGCATGTTGGATAGATTGTTTGGAGGTTATTTGATACTTTACGTGCTACTTGCTAGTCCTCTATTTTTTGTTTGATGCGAGTCTAATTAGGAGCTTTATATTCTCTTTAAGTCTAGAACCACCAAAAATAGAAGTCCAATGCCTCGTGGACATTAGGAGGGCCGCTAGGCACTTTAGGAAAACGATTAGAATTTTTTATTTCTTTTAGTGCGCCTTTAAGCTAAATAAATAAATCATCATAGGAGGGATAGAGGTATATAGGACCCTCGGAAAGGATGATCAAAACTCGAGCTTTAATAGGAACTTGCCACTCAACTTATCCCCAAGAGGGAAAACTTCAAGTATCTGGGGTCCATCATCCAGAATAGTGGCGCCTTGGTTTTCGTCTTTAAGCTTAATAAGCCACGTGAAGCTAAAATGACAATTTAATTGTCTTCAAAAAATAAAAGCCGAGTTACTGATCCGAGTTGAGTGATAAATCGCTTGGTCTTAATATTCTTCTCTTTTGTTTTTAATGCTTGGGGTAGTTAGATTTTTAATTGCTCATTTTCTGCTCTATTAACTGCTTAGAATTAATTAGAATACTTTTAAATTGGATGCCCTATTTGTAAACCCCCTCATACATGCGAGATACGGTCGGGACTTGCCTTTGGAGACCTCGAAGGGTGCCTAACACCTTCCCTTCGAGGTAACTTGAATCCTTACCCGTTCTCTGGTTGGCTTTGACCCTTAGATTAGTTGTAGATTAGAATGGTGTCCTAATGCACCTTAATTCATTAGGTGGCGACTCTTTAATCAAATTTTGAAAATCCCAAAAGAGTCATTGCCACGACGTAGTCCAGGTTCCCGTCTTTTTGCGGAGAAAAAAAGGGGCGCGACATCATATCTTTCAGTTCAGTCATGTTAATATATGAACGTATCCTGTTAGTATACCGATTGAGTCATTTTTGCTGCTGTTTGTGTCTGATTTATCCTAATGTTGAAAGTCTATGATCACAAATAATGATATGCGTGCTTTTTCAATATTAGAAGTTTTTTTTTTCTAATGCAAAAAATATGGGTCTGTTCTCTGTTTATATTTCTCATGAACACAACTTAGCTAATATTGATTTGATAAGGCTGTATTACTTCTAAATGGTTACAAGCTATGCCTCGATTTCATTTCCGCGTGTGCCAGGACTTATACTTAGAAACCTAATCTCTTTCTAGTGTTTTTAAGAGGATCTAAATTGCCTAACCTGGTGATACAATGGCTGATCTGCTGCTATATGGTGTTTATAACTTATTTTACTAAAAGACAGGTCTGTTACACTACTTGTTAATCATTCATTCATTATCTTTTCTTCAAGCATTGAGAATGGCTATGGTGAGAAATCTGAAAATCAAGACATCTACTTGCAAACGCATCCGACACATATACAAGATAAATAGGTACATTAGAAGGGCATTTGGGCATGTAGTTTTTACTTTTTCCCGAAGTTGAACTCGGGAAGACTCTTTTGGCTGTGAAAATAAATTTGTACTCTTGGACTCTTTCTCAAAGGAATAAATAAATTATCTTGGATTTGCCAACAATAACATCCCCAGTGTAATGGCACAAGTGGGATCTACGGAAGGTGGTGTGTACACAAACCTCACCCATATACAAGTGTTGGATTTTAAGGACATATTATGCAGTTTGATGTGTAGTGAAGCAAAATACTAATTATCTGACAAAAACCACACCATCATTCCTTTGTGCTATGATCACAGTCACAGATGTGCATCAATGTATAAATTGTTACATTTTTATATGCCTATTTGATAATTGATTATACATTAAGAGAAATTGTCTAGCGAGGAGGAGAGGTAGCACTAAGCGAGAAAACAGATTATTGTGGAAACTTAAGTGAAAGAAACATCGCCTATTCCTTTTCTGTTTTCATCTTTATTCTGGGTTTGGTAGGTGATCGTATCTTATGCTAAACAACCTTGTATGATTTTGTCTAGTAAAATACTGATACAGTAGAAAGAATAATTTTTCTTTTCTTTTTTGTTTTCTACTGAACATAGTTTCTAGAAGCTTGGATGTCATTACATCCAAATTTAACTAGAGCTAACCAACAACATTTGATCTTTTCGTGGACTAGACCTTAAGGGATTTTGTGTGGTTTATACATGCAGTTAACCAGTTGAAGCACCTTCGACACCTGTTTCTGTCCCGAAAATGCTATTATTAATTGTAGCAACTTTATTTTATATAGTTTTGACATTCAAGGAAATTGGTTTTATGGCATTGCAAATAGGCCTCATTTGTCTGTGCTTAATGGAGGTCTGAATTTGTATGTTTTAAGCCTCAGGCCATTAACTGTAGATGCTTACATTAAGATTTAAATATTATTTGGTCTAAATAAGTCTAATTCATTAAGTCTAATTCATCACCACCAACAAACATAAATATTGCATTTTTTTAAAATCAAATAGTGATTTTTATTTTACTAAATGTATATATATTTTTTAATATTTTATTACCTTTTTGTTTGAATTCTAATTTTGATGTGTTTACAAATAAACAAAATTATGCACATTCAGATATTGAAAGACAAATAGTCTTAATCATTTGGTGTTCAAATCTCGAGACGACATCTTAATCATTTATATGTACATTCCGATTCAGACGTCTTAAACTTCATGAAAACAAATGAGGCCTTATTATCCCCTGTTACTTGTTTATTATGTGTGTTCTGCAGGAAAATGTGTTGGCTGAATCCAGAATGATGGTCCCTGATTGTCGCAAGCGCCTGGAAGGAGCACTAGAGGATCTTAAAGGAGCTCTGGTATTGTGTGATGTACTATTAGTGCTTCATTTAACTCCTATATTTTTGTGATTTCCACCTGTTAAATTGCAACTCCCCCAAAATAAAAAATAAATAAACAAAACCAAGAATGGAAACCAAAAAGAACAATATTAAACAACTAGGGAAAATGTGTAGGAAGATAACTAAATGAATCAATGGAAGACTGCAAGTAGTTTGATCTGTCAAAGGAGGTGCATTAGATTAATTCTTCAAGGTTCTGGAACATTGAGTAAAGCGCAAACCCAGTGCGCACTTAAGCTCCCGCCATGCGCACGAGTTGAGAAGGGCCCTATTCTTCAAGGTTCTGGAACATTGAGTAAAGCGCAAACCCAGTGCGCACTAAAGCTCTTGCCATGCGCACGGGTTTTGAAGGGCCCGACCACAAGGATCTATTGTATTTTTGCCAGAGACTGTTTCCAAGGCTTGAATCTGTGACGTCTTGGTCACATGCGTTGGGTTTGGAACTTGAGTGCAGTAGATTAAGGATCTTTACATGGTTTTGTCTTAGGGTATGTCAACGAACCTTTTTCTTGCTAATATGATGTTAGTTCTTTGCAAGTTGGGATGATCAACTCGTTTCCCCAAGAAAGCCCTTTTATAACTTGAAATATAGAACTCCCTTGTCAAAGCTTTCATGTGGTTACTCTTTCCTAGAGCATGGTGCGGCTATCCGTTATGGATTTTTTAGTTTCATTTTGGTTACTGGGTTACTGATGAGAAATATAATTCCAAGCTGACGATCCTTGCAACTTCTAACATTTCCACGTTATAATTACACCACCTTAACTAAGCAACTTTAGCATCCTCCTTTTCCATGATTTCATCTATTTCTCATTTACCAGACAAGAAACTTCAATTAGTTTTGGTTGTTTTTCTTTCTTTTCGTTGTGTCACCCATGGTATCCCTTAATTTCTGAAATTCTAGCTTCTTTATCTCATTCTTATCTAGGGATCTGCTGATGAGAAGCTAATTGTTTCTGCTTCATCCATGTTCATTCTTTTCTAAGAACGTCCAAGCCACCCCTTCAATTCTCTATGCCTATTGTTCTCTTACCATTTGTAGTACACTTGTGACATTTTGTCTTGAATCTTGATTCCTCGACCTCTTCAACTCAGAGTGAAAGAAACAACCTTTAAACAAGGCACTTCAGATTTTGATCTTCATTGGTGTCTAGATTCTAAAAAATGTTCTTTGTGAAGCTGTAGGCATGGCCTCCCTGATATAAAATTGGGCCCTTTTTAAA
This sequence comes from Solanum virginianum, assembly GCA_000787875.1. Taxonomy (NCBI): domain Eukaryota; kingdom Viridiplantae; phylum Streptophyta; class Magnoliopsida; order Solanales; family Solanaceae; genus Solanum; species Solanum virginianum. The sequence continues at coordinate 57,738 of DF359625.1, forward strand.
TTAAGAACCTGATGGACCATTTTGGTATCCCTTGTGGTTGGTTTATAATTCGGCTCTCATGTTTTCCTCTCTTGAACTTCTTTCCATATCCCAGTCATTTCAATAGGGATTGAATGGACTTGACTATTAACTGAGCGGTCACTTATAATTTCTTTGGTCCCCAGCTTCTGAGATGAGATCTGAATTTGAAATATCTGCTGATTGTACATGTGCACATCATCTCTTTCATGCACCATATGATGCCTCTGTACTTCAACGAGACCTCTCTTTGTCACTGATTAGTACTGCTGGATGGATGTTCGTGCTTTTACTTTTCCATCCTGTCCTCCTATGTAGTCAATTCCAGATAAGGATATTTTGCATTTCAACACTCCAACCCTGATTTCTTTGTTTGAGGATAACACTTCAACCCTGATTTCCACGGTCTATAGTATGCAATGTTTGCAAATTTTCTAGTTGACAAAGTAAACACGTAGTTAATTCCATAGCCAAGTCATTTCTCTTGGATCTTCAGCATCCTATTCACGAAACTGTCCATCAGACAAATGATCACTGTTGTTTCATTTCCCTGTATATTGTTTCATTTCTGATTAAGTATCCAAACAATTGAAGACTTTAGATGCCCTTGTAGTCATTGCCTTTTTTTTTCTCCCATCTTCTACAAATTGCCACTGTGCTACTTAACACGAGGATTAGTATGTTGCTCCATCTAGATCAAATTAATCCAATCATCATTATGTAGTTAACATGTCTTCTCTTAACGGGTTCTTCTTCGCTGATGTCTAATAGTTCAAAAGACGTGCTCGTGCTTTGAAAAAATGTCCTTTCATCATTAATTCTGATTGAAGTGGATAAATTATAATCTTCGTAGCCGATTCAATCTATTTTGTGAAATATTCTTGCACTATATTTTTGTTTTGACTGTGGGGTGACCTACTACAATTCTAGGGGACAGTATGGGTTTCTCTCTCTAAGCAAGTGCAAAAATGGCAACTAAAGTTTAAGATGAAAATTTTGTGACGTTGTACATTCTCATCACTAAGGAAAAATGAAGGCCTTTGTCGAATAGAAAAATTAAAGCTTGTCCTTGTTGGGAAAAGCTGCATTAGATGTTGTATTGTTATTGCAAGACTGACTCCAGGTTTGAGTTTACCTATCCATTCTTAAAGGAAAGTTGTTAAAACCATCAAATTGAGAGCAACATCTGTTGGCAAAGGAGACTATAAGATAGTGATACTTGTCTTTAGCTTAGTTTTGGAGTTCAAGATATTGGTCCTTGTGAAACTGAAGAAAGGATTTTGATTCCCGATTAGCTGTCATCTCTATGCAGGCACAAAAATGTGCTCACTGATCAGGACTTGGGCCTCAAAGTGTTATCTAACAAATTATGAAAGATTACTAGGACATATATGTATTCTTGAACCAAAGAAGTCCAACCACTCTGACAAGGGAAGATATTAGCATTATTTGTACAATTGATCATTTGTTGATTGTGCAAAAACAGCTCAAGATGCATTTGACCTTAGCTTTCTATGTTCTGATTTTGTACTATGAACTTTATGAGGATGTCTTTTTAAAATTACAAAAGACAATGAACCTTAGCAGAAAGTCTTCGTTAAAGTAGACGAAAATGAATGTCGTAAGGTAAGGGCTGGGTTCCAGGATGGATAATGTGGAAAGCTCTCAAGTTTTTCCCTTGAAAATTAAATAGATAAAAATCTCTCGAATGCCCAAAAAGAAGAAAACAACTGACTTGTGATACTAATAAGTCTTTTAATTGTGACACTGTAAGTCTACTTTATATGCTTGAAGCTTGATTGTGTCCAAAATATGCTTCCTATTGCCACCCTCTGTTTTACTTATGGAGCTCATATGAGCTGCTTCTCTGCTGGTAACTTGGTGATTATTATTTCAGGTTGAGTTAGAGAAGACGGACGAAAAACAAGGCCCTGAATTTGAAGAAGCTCGAAACGTAATAGCAGATGTTGAGAAAATCATCTGAAGTTTAAAATGCTTTGTCTCACACTACATGATACTGTGTTATGCTACTGTTATAACTAAAGAACTCTTCATGCTCCCTGATGAGCTTTTGTTGTGCAATCGTGTGGGCACATTCTTGTGTTATATAAAACTTGCTGGGATAGAGCTCGTATATCAAATTATCGTGTGCTTATCACTAAACCAAGCTACAAAATCGACACTGAATGAAGAGTTTTGTGATGTGTTAAGTTTATTTGTTTACTTTCAAATTTCAATCATGTGAATCTTTTGTATTCAAGGGTGTAACTTGGTAGTCATGAATTGACTCCTTTATTTTTTTGTTCATGTGGTCTAGAAGAGGTTCTTTTTCTTCAAAATTTTTTATTTTGGCGCTTTGGAAGTTTATTAGCAACTAGAGATGTTCATTTGACATTTCTCATTAAGGATATCAAAATGAATCGAAATGTAGGTAATCCGTTCAAAGTTTTATGGGTTGGTTTCAAGATAATTTTGATTAGGTTATCAAAAGTATCTTCAATTGAGCCAAGTTTAATTCTAAGATGGGTCTGTTACACCACTTCTTGAGCTTACTTGTTAGAATATTGCTACCTTTTAAGAAGATGCTGGCCAGAACTTGTTCTACATGTAAAGACTAGGCTCCTCATATTCGTTTTGCCAATCTTTTACTCGGCCCCCATTCATTCTGTCCATTTTGTCAAAGTTGAATGAGTTTATTTCCTTAAGGAGTTGGATCTATATATATTGATATGAATCTGGAGGAGTTTATTTTGTTTACGATCAACGGTAATAATTCGGTTTCGATGGATTTTTCCTGGAATTATGTGAATTGGGAGTCGAATTCTCTTGCTAGAGTGTTTATTGTTATGTTCATTATGCATCAAAGGATGACTGTGGTAGAGAGGTATGGCTTTATATATATGTTTTACTCTTTTTCTCATGAATTAGATGTCAAATGAATTGGTGTCACTAGGTATCTTTAAGTTACGCCAACTTGGACCCATTTTTGTTTCAATATGTGCTGACTGCTGAGCCACCTCTGTTTTGAATGAACTGGTTAATGTAACATCCTCATTCTTATCTCTCATTTTCCTTTTCGAATGATGTTTGTCCTGTTTTGGAGCCTGTTCGGTTACAGTTTTTGAGATTTAAGTTTAGTTAATTGATAAATTATTCTTCCAAGCCTTTATTGATCTTTTCAAAGGAAGTTTGATGTTGCCTAACTAATTTAATGTGATGCAAGTTCTTTGTCAACTTTTGAATTTTGATTTACTTAAACTAGTGTTAGTTTTGCTTCTTCCGCAACTTCCCAGGGATTAAGAGATGAATATTTTAAATTAGTGTTGAGGTTTTTAAAGGTTACTTTAACATGCTTTCTCGCTTAATGAGCCATTTCTCACATGAAATTTAGTTATGAAATACTCTTATATTGTTCAATATAGTTTGGTGTAGCCTTGTCATGTTGCTTAGTGATTTTCCGCCTGACGACTTGCTTAGTTTAAATGAGTTCTGTTTGTTCATTTTATTCGATACGACATTTATCTAAACTATGTGAGTAGAAATCTTTTATATTTCTTTACGTGATTAAAGTCAGTATGTGTTTCATTTATGCCAAGTTTTTGATTTATCGTTTTTACTAGTCCTCAAGAACGTGCGTTGCACGTTTATCCCATGTAATATAATCTTTAAAATTATATAGATAACCTTAAACATATAAGTAACAATTGATTGAATTTTGAAAGTACAATAATTTATTACTATATATAATCAATTGAATTGGTTTGCCAGTACAATAATTTATAGCTATATATAATCAATTGAATTGATTTGACCTTTTCTTTAGTGGTTTTCCTAATATATGATGTCTTCTTTGTTTTTTTGATATTTTAACAATAAATAATTTGAATATGAACATGAGCAACATTAATTATGTTTGTAAATGCTTGGAGTCTTATTAAAGTTTATATTTTGTTTTTAAAAATTATAGCCTTCTCCTTTCGTAGAGTCGCATATTATTCTTGAATAATAGTATTCTATAGAGGTTATACAAAAATTTGAACATATACATTTTTCAAGATGGCTAAAACATTGCTGTTAACTTCATGGTCTAACACATCTAAAAAAAACATAAAGAGTTTTTATGATAGAAGTAATTAATTAATAATTAGTAAAATCAGTAAATTTAATCTCAATATATATAAATCATAGTTGTACATGCTACATGTATCCTTTGTTTAATTTAAAATTATAAATTTTATTATATGTGAACTTTGTTTAATTTAAGATTATAAATTCTATTATATGTGAATTTGATAGAATAATATTGTAAAATAATAAATTGTTAGAAAATGAGTACCTAATGTTGTGATTGAGAAGTGAAAAGTGCACAATTGAAACGTTAAATCTGAAAAGAGAAACAAATAAGAATTTGCTAGCAAACACAATTAAGAAAATGAGAATATATTAATAGAGCAAAATAAAATTGAGAAAGACAACTAAAAAATTTAAGATGATTATGTTCTATTATTATGTTTTTAATTCAATGTTAGCTCTTCACATTCTCTATACTTTAATAGTAATTATTGATAGTTTTTATAGATGAATTTGGTCTTTTATATGTTTTTAATGAATTAAACATTAATTTTTTAAATTCTTCAAGTATTTTATTATACTTTTTTAAGAAAAAAAGAAGATTTGTAGCATCCATTCATTGCAAGCTCGTTATGTCATTTCATTATATTCGAGTTGTAGTTTCAAATTCTTCAAGTATTTTACTATATATATATAAATATATTTTAAAAGAAGATTTGTAACATTCATTCATTGCAAGCCCGTTATCACTTTTTATTATTTTCTTGTTGTAGCTTATTCATAACTACTTATTCTCATAACTTTTCATTTTCCTTCTTTATTCTAGCCATGAATTAATTAGTATTTATAGATAAGAATGAATGGATGGATAATGAAGATAATATAATATTTAATATATAATATAACTATTTAGATATTTTACAATTTTTTAATTTAATATAAGGGCAAAATGGTATTTCAATTTTGAATTTTTACATATTGTATTACAAAAAGAATTATAAAAATTAGAAATATGAAATTTATATCTATTATGCTCGACATAGGATTTAGATGATTGTTTGGAAAGATGAATTTCACTAACAATGGTGAATATTAGGAATGATTAAACTCATTTTATAGACAATTTGTTATTATGAATTAAGGGTATAAATCATAAAGAAAAATGGAGGAAATGTTAGACATGAAGATTATTTGTTTTTCACATGAAAATAGTATAATTATTAATTTATAGTCTAATCATACTAGTCAAATTTCAAAGTATTTATATTCGTTAATTAGTTTTAATGACTAATTCACAAATTAATTATTAATAAATTTTCGACACTCATATAAAATGTGTATATACATTAATTATGTTGGATGTGTTGTAAACATTTACTTTGATAGTAAACTTAGTTATCACGAAAAAGAATTTACTAGGTGTGTCTCAAATCAATTACCAATTTAATATTAAAAAAATATCAATATACAATTTAATATTGTGATTTATTTATTGTTACTACAATCATAAAATATATTAGAATCGACAAATATGATTTTTCTTCTAAATTGTGATCAGAAAGTTTTTTTACTTTCATTTGTAATAGTAAATCTGTCAATTTATTTACTTAACCTTTTTTTATGTATAGTATTACAAAAAAGATTAATAAAAATTAGAAATATGAAATTTATATAAATCTTTTATATCCATTATGGGTGACATATGATTTATGTGAGTTTATACTAACACATTTTTCTAATGTTTGTTTGACTAAAATTCGATGTGAATTGTATTGAGTAAGTCATATGTGATATGATATGCATCCCTGATCATTAGTCACAAAACATATGACTTTTTCACACATTATATTTGCAACAAAACCTTCTATATTAGTATAATACACCATTCATAATACTTCGTTCATTTTTGTCTACTAGTTTAGTGTACGTACTTTGCACATATATGTCGTATCGATGTAAAAATTACATATAAATAATATTTGCTATTAAAATAAATACAATATTTCTATAAACAAAATTAAATAAATGTTATTAATTTGATGTAATAGTTTAATTTATCATAAACAGACAAAGATGAGAAAAATAAATTCAATTACTCATAATATAGAGATATGTTAATAGTTTATGAATACATAAAATAATAATTTGGAGTTGAATAGTTAATGCGTACTTCAAAAGGCAAGCACATGAATACTTTTGTCGCCTTTCGCCGTTCAAAACACTAACTAAATTAAATACCCTACTCTACCCTCCCATATAGAGGAATGGAAAAAGAACCCAAAGAAGAGCGTGCTGACAAAATCCATGGCAAATTTGAAACACTAAAGAAACCATATTTATTAACACTAAAAAACCATAGCCAAAGCAGAGAGTAGCATATCATCTATAGGAAACACTGCACTACAACACACACTTTCTAGTTATTTGATTCTCACTCTCTACCATGCCAATACAACAACAACATACCCAGTGGAATCCCACAAGTAGGGTCTGGGGAGGGTAGAATGTACGCAGACCTTAATACTACCTCATAGAAGTAGAGAGACTGTTTCCTGAAAACCCTAAAAACAGCACAACAACAGCAACAAAATACCAAGTGCAATCCCACAAGTGTGTATGGGGAAGTTAGTGCATGCATAACTTACCCAAAACATGGGAGTTAAAAGAGGCTATTTCTGATAAACACAACTATCACAGAACAGTAAATAACAAAAACAAAAAGTAACATAACTTAATTTGCTCTCAAATTGACTAGCTACAAAATATGCATGTACAAAATTCAAATATGGACATGGGGTTCGACATTTAGTCACCATATACAGAAGAAGTGTCTGAGCAGAATCACATAAAAATCAAAAGCATAACAAACAATGAAATAATACAGCAGCTGACACCATGAAACAAAACAAAATAGTAAGGAACAGTCATCGAGCAATTAGATTATCAAAATAATGAAACGATAAAAAGCAAATAGATTGACAAGAGATAGAGTTTACCCCAGAATTCCATCGCTGATTTATGGAGAAAACTCTAGGGTTTTAGGAGAGACTGAGCATTTAGGGTTGGTACCATATTTTAGACACCTTTCTTTTTTAATTATTGACAATCCAAAAAAAAAAAAAATCACCATATTAGTTTTTTGAAGTCCTAGAATGGTTCAACACACCTTGGGTTGAAGTTTTGGTACAAGTTAGCGTTGGTTGTGTCCTACTTTGACGTCCACAGACATTAATCATCATATTTAATAGCACACAATAACTATTTGGGCTGCAAATCAGTCGTTGTGTTTAGTAACATCAAAATAAACAACCAAAAGTCGATACCATCCTATTCACAATCAAAATACACAACTTAAAAATAGTTCGAGCTACATAAAAATCAGTCACCCTGTTTAATAGCATACAATAATTACTTGGAGATGTTAAATTATTTGAAAAAGTACAATCAACAATATAAGCTTATTAACTTTCGTGCTTACCTCGGCACATATAAAACCACTTTTGCTCACAAATACTCCATGACCCACTACTCTTGGCCTCTTAAATGCATTGTTTGTACATCTTATATTTCCACTCACTTTCCACAATTGCTTGAGCCGGTTGAGAAGATTGAGAATGCAGCAATGCTTGAGAGGGGTGCAGGGAGTGAGATTTCTGCTCACGACTTCTTTTATTGCTGGTTGATGCTTGTGCTGTAGATATACTCTATGCAAAGAAAAATTTTCAAAGTGTCAAAGAATTAATATACTATAAATACGCATTAGTAGAATTCAAATGTACCTCTGAAGTGACTGGAGGTTTGTTTGGACATATGCGATTTTTCGACTTACAACCGGAGCAACTTATGGTTTTTCAGAACTTGGTACCTCTTCAAGTTCCTTCTTTCTATTTTTTCTCGGCCTTCCTGGCATTTTCCTAACAGGAGGTGGCTCAACTTTTGGATTCGATGTCTCAGGCCACATCTTCATGTTTGTTACTGGTTGTAAGAAATGTCTATAAGCTTTCAAGCAGGTATCTTTTTTGTACCACTTACAAACTGAGTCAAGGAGATTTCTTTCATTTTGATGTATGGCTGCTACTGCATGTGCACAAGGAATTCCTTTCAATCCCCAACTTCTACAAGTGCAAGTTCCCCGAATTAGATTAACAACATGTGTAAATGGACCATCCTTCACTTCATACCCAGCATCACCATTCCAAGTAATTTCCACCTTCATTGACTTCTCCACATTTGTATTTAATACCAACATTGCCATGGGAGGTATGTCATGAGTCCAACTATTTGCAAATGTTGCCGCTTTAGTGAATCTATTCATTACCTCTGTCCTAATCTCTTCAAGCATACTGATGATAGTCTTGTGAACTTTCAGCCATATTGTTATCCATACTATCACATTTTGAAGATGTCCGAAACTGTGCTTTGGACCATCTATTAGGATTAAAGCTTACCAAGTCATCAAGTGCATCAAGCTCATAAAAAATAGCACATCACTAGGTGATGATTCCTCCTGGACATGAACATATATTTCTCCTGAAGCCCAATGCGCCTAGCCCATGGAGAAGTTCTTTTGTATAGTTCCACTAGTTGAACAGGGGAGAGGAAGGGAGGAGTCAAAGGCATGTCAAATTAAGATCTTTTCCGAGTGCAGGTATTGAGTGGCCATCCTATTGAAGTACTGAAGTATCAGAGAAGTGGCCATCCTACCAGTTTTTGGTACATACCGTTAAGCTCCTAGTTCTTTCCTTGCGATTGTCCTATGTGACCATTAGAAAATAAGTGTTGGAGTTGCACAAGTGTTTGTGCTAAGTAGGCTTGAACGTGAAATAAGCCAAGAAAGTAGAATGAGAACTTTTGCCAAATTCAGTGAGAAGAAAAAGCCCCAATTTCAGAGAGCAGAGTAAAACTTTCTTTTATATCACGTAAGAAGTTTCATGAGAATACATCAAGCTTATGCATCCAGCCATATGTAATTTCAAGTCATCCGACTAATGTAGTGTAGCAGCTCAGTCAAGTGATTCTACACCATCAAACCAGGTGAACTTTTTTACATATAGCTCAGAAAATCCAATGGTACATCTAAACAAACATCTTCCAATGCAAGTGCTGAATTTAAAGACATAGTGGACTGCTGTGAAGAGAGAGACTCACCATCACGGAGTCCACAATGTATCCATAATGATACCATGAACAAAGCTTCACAAGAGAGTGCGCCCCAGGTTTCCTCCTTTCATGATTTTCAAAGAGCCAACATGATTCTTCAATAGCCTATTTCACCCACAATATTAAGCAAAGAAGGTCTATTTGTCGTTTATCAAAACAGTAAAAGTCTGTTTGTCTCATCCAGATTCCATAATTACATTAGTTACAGTGGTGAATAGCAAGAAAATATATTTTTTGCCAAAGGAGAGTCCATTTACTTTTATTTTTTGACAATGGTAAAACCAAGAACAATACAAATCCTTAAATATAGAAAAGGAAGTAACGAACACGTACACAGAGCAAGTGTTTCTGGCAAAGCCAGTAGTCGCCATCTGCTGGTTCAAGGAATGAGCTCCACGTTCAGCCCCTGAGCTACTGTAGAGGGAAGTTGTTGGCAACTCCATTCAATTTTCTCCTGAATCATTGGTAATCCCGAGTACATATTCATTGGTCCATTTGCATCAGAGGACGAAACCATTAACGTAACTTACTTGTCCATCTCCTTTTACTAGACATTAGTACACATCTCCTTTGTACTAGATGTGTATGCACTCCATAAGTTTTACGATACTGGTTACCACATGACATGGGTAAAAAAAACCTATGTTTATACAATTGTCCAGGAACAAGAGCAAGCACCTCAGAATACTATATTGCTTTTTAAGATTCCTTTTCAAACAGATAACATTAAAGTATCAGCAGTGGTCATCCTACCAGCTTTTGCCACATACCGTTAAGCTCCTAATTTTGTGTTTTCAAATTCTATCAAACGCTTGGTCAATGTTGCTTGGCAAGAATGTATGACTTTGATCTGTTTGTGTTCCTTGCATTATGCTATGTGAGCATTAAAAAGTAAATGTGGGAGTGAAACAAGTGTTTGTGCCAACATAAAATAAGTCAAGTCAGGTAAGTAAATAAGAACAGTTGCCAAATGCAATGACAACAAAGCCCAAATTTCAGAAAGCGGAATAAAACACTTTTGTTTTTTGGTATGAAGTTAGATGTTTAGTGAGAATGCATATAGCTCAGCCCAGATACACAAAGGCTGAGAAACCTTACTTCAACACATAAGGGAAAAACAGATTAAAACTTAAATCAGACTATAAAACAAATCCAAATTCTGATAAAGGAAATCTAGAAAGACCATGCTTTTTAACCTAAAAGGAAAAAGGTAAGAATAAAGAAGTCATAAACCACAAATATCTCTGTTAATCATTAATATTAAATTGGACCCCAAACTTGGCACCCATTTATAAGTTGGAAGTGCAAGCGCGTGTATTTAACCCCTCCTATGACGTGGTTTTTTCATCCAATTACCCAATGCCATGTCGGACCACGTAAGCAAAATCCTTTACACGTATTTATGAGTTTTTGAATAAAAAAATGAAAAATGAAAAAAGGGGCAAGTTCATCCGCAGCTTTGCCCCTTTTCATTTTACATACTGAAACCCTAACAAAGGCGGCTGAAAGTTTTGCAACAACAATCCTTTTCAGCAATTGAAGGAAGGTGAAGATTTGTTGCCCCTTTTGACGGAATTGGTGCCGAAACCATAAAGAACATTCTTTTCCGACTACAATTGAAGAAAGGCTGAAGATTCGTTGCAACTTTTGAGTTAATAGTGCCGAAACCCTAACACTCCTTCGATTTAGTCAGGTTAGTAAGTTTTGAAGTTTGATTTGTTGTAGGAAATCAGTGACGAAATCAGTCAAGATTCGTACTTTAAAGTTTAAAGTTTGTTCTTGAAGATTGAAGTGTGTTGAAGTTTTTGAAGTTTGTTGTTGTAATCTCACATTTCTTGTACCCCATGGGTGTGGCTATGAAGAAGGAGTACCCTTAATTGTTTTCCATCATTTCAGGTTGTAATCTCACATTTCTTGTACAGATATCTGTCACTTTTCTTTGACGGAATTGTATTGATTATTATTTGCTTGAGAGATGATGAATATTTAGCTGCATTCTGCTAACCATCGCTGCATTTCTGATTTGAAGCCATTGCTAACCATTGCTGCATACACAGCCAGTTGTTACGACCTTAGAACTTCCGCTAAGAATGTCGTACGGCGCTAGTCAGTTTGCACACTATTTTGCCCAATAGGTGAACTTTTTTACATAGGCCGTTTTGGTGCTGTTTTGGCCAATTTCTAGGCGGATTAAGGTGGGACGTCTCATTCTCCCCCACCCGATGATGCGACGACCGCGGCGCATTGCTGGTGCCTCAGAAACTCGTGCACCTTGTCCCGAAATTGCCACAAGTCTTCATATTTCTCCCATGTGGCCTCTTCTGGTGACTGACCCTTCCAGTGGACAAGGAACATAGCGGTAGCCGGATGTCCTTTCTTCGGTATGGCCTGGTAGTCGATGATTCCTTCAATATCCCGATCATATGAGGCAGTGATGGTAATGGGCGCTCTGTTTGACTGTCCTCGGCTCGGATCATCCTTGTCCTCATGATATGGCTTTTGGACACTATGGCTTTCTAAATAAAATATTGA
>DF359624.1:0-11965 GCA_000787875.1 Solanum virginianum
ACTTATAAAATGGTGCCAAGTTTAGGGTCCAATTTGATGGTTATCCCAAAAGTAAAATGAAAATGTTTCAATAGGAGGAGGTTAGACGTTGCTGTCTACTGCATATTGGTCCATTGTGGCGTTACTTACTAGACTTGATGACTGCTTTTATTCATTATTTTGATAGCTAGCCAGTAGCCTTATTGATACAAATCATTAAATTATTAGTTAGAGGAGATAATTAGTAGTACTTTCTCTGTCCTAAATTAATTAAATTTTTAAGATTTATTTTTTAAATTTTAAAATAATTAAATTGTTTAAAGTTCAAGATGAATGTTTGAATTTTTTTTTATATTTGTCCTTTTATTATTGGAGTTTTATATTTTCTAGGAGATAACTTACATTTTATATATATATCATTTTATAAAGGGCAATACTGAAAAATATGGTATAAATTTTATCTTTGAATATTTTTGTATGTATGCATTACCTCATAAATTCAATTAAAATGACACCGAGAAGAGTATCCACTTTTATTCCCCACCTTTTTTTTCTTTAAAACTAGGGTGGCCCTTAAATTTAGGAGTAGTTTAATTCAATACAAAGTTATTTAATAATAATTTCATAAATCTAAGTTTTTGAAATTAGACGAGGAGTATTAAAATTTTGGGATTAAGTTTATATCAATATTTAATCATATACTATTAATAAATAGTGGATGAATGCAATTCCAAAATTATTATCTTCGTGAAAAGGACCATATTTAAAGAAATTGGCAAACATAAATCTTTTACAAAAAATAAAAATTAAAAATGCGCTTTAACTATTTAAAATTGAAAACAAATATCTTCAATTGATAATTTAATTTTGTACATAATTTTGTCCAAACATATTTTCTAAGAAAGTCTCTCTCTCTCTCTATATATATTACTTTACTACTTATTAATAAGAGAATAAGATAGCAGCTTCTGGTCGCAGCTACTTGCTTGAACAATTTTCAATTGTCCTACCTACTTCAACTGTCTGCTTCTTCTCATTTATTATATAGGGCTAATAAAAAAATATTTCGTGAACTTTTTAATTTAATTTTTTTAAGGCAGTTGTATAATGACGTGTCTGCTTCAATTACTTCATAATATTTTTTTAGCTGCTTCAATTATAATTTTACAATAATTTTTGAAATATAGATAAAACATCTATTGATGTTACATAAATCGAGACTAAAAAATAATTTATATTACAGCCTCCGGTGAGTCAACAAAAAATGATTTGTGGACTTTTTTATTTAATCTTTTCAGGGCAGTTGTGTATTGACATGTCTGCTTCAACAACTTCATAATATTTCAGTAGTTGTTTCAATTATAATTTTACGATATCTTCTAAAATATATAGGAAAAATCTATCGATGTCATATAAATCGAGACTAAATAATAATTTATATTGGGGCTTCCGGTGAGCCAACAAAAAATAATTTGTGGGCTCTTTAATTTAATCTTTTCAAAGCAACTGTGTATTGACGTGTCTGCTTCAACGACTTCTTGGTGCTTTAGTTATAATACTTTAAAAAATATATAGGAAAAATCTAAAGTTATTCCATAAATTGAGACTAAAAAATAATTTACATTGGGACTGTGCTATCCCCACTAGTGTATATATATATATATATAAAAGTTTGAATTATTAATTGATAAACATTTTTATTCAATTTCACAGCTGAAGGATACTATTTTGGTTGTCCAGTTCCATTTTGTGTTAAAACAAGTTTTTCAAGAAGGCTAAGAGTGCGTCATTGTCACAAAGGTCCACAAACTTGTGCTCTTTTTCAAATTGGTAATCTTCAGTCACCAAACTCCATTAAAGCTTCGATTTTGAGGATTTTTTGGTTTCTTGCATTTTGGCGAAGTATGGCTAATTCAATTCTAATCTCTGGAACCCAAAGTTTCAGTCGAGTTTCCCCAAATGGGTTAGGCTTTGTTGGTTCAGATTTCAATGGGAAGCAATTTCCCAATTTGGGTTTACCAAGAACCAGTCGTAAAATCAAAACCCTAGCTCCAATTTGCAGCATTTCAGCATCTAGGCCAGCTTCACAGCCAAGATTCATACAGCACAAGCAAGAAGCTTTCTGGTTCTATAGGTTCTTATCTATTGTGTATGATCATGTGATTAATCCTGGTCATTGGACTGAGGATATGAGGGATGATGCACTTGAACCAGCTGATCTTAGTGATAGGAATTTGACTGTTGTGGATGTTGGTGGTGGCACTGGTTTCACTACATTAGGTATAGTTCAGCATGTGGATGCCAAGAATGTTACAATTCTTGATCAATCTCCTCATCAATTGGCGAAGGCTAAGGAAAAGGAGCCTTTGAAGGAATGCAAGATAATTGAGGGTGATGCTGAGGATCTTCCATTCTCAACTGATTATGCTGATCGATATGTATCTGCTGGAAGGTTTATGCTGCTGACTTTTTAATTTTCTAGCTTAATCTATGACATGCCATATTTACACACTATCATCACGTGTTTTTCATTTTTAGTCATCCTTTCGGTTTCTTTTTCTTTTTCTTTTCCTGAGTTTTCCCAAGAAACAACCTCTGGTGAGTTAGTGGTAAGGTCTGTTGCGTACATTCTACCCTCTATACTTGCTAGTTTCAATTTGTTTGTCTGGTTTTGACACAACTTATGCAGATTGTAGCAAAATGCCTTTTAGTCTTGTGATCTTAAACATGTCACGTGAAAAGTTGAAATTAAAGAGTTTCAAAAAAGGAAAGAGGCGTTTCTGTTGAAACGGACTAAAAAGGGAAGAGGAAAAACAAATGGAAATGGAGGGAGTAGTAGATTGCCTTTGGGGTTTTGGATGTTACAGCTAACTTAATCTGATGGAATGGTGTTAGCAGTAGCAGTAGCTTTAGTGAGTATCAATTTTGATTCATATTTGGACTCAAGTACAACACTTGTATGTTAATTTTCCAAATGAATCAACAAAAGATTCTTAGATGTTTTTTGAAGGAGTAATGGTCATTTTCAAGCGCGGTTTGTGCTTCGCTGTCCCTTCTCGACCTGTTTTGGATGGTGTATCTGTTGTGTTAATTGTTGGAAAGCTCTATGCACGTGAAAGAGTATGAGAAAAATCTATATTGACCATAGGTAAGGCAGTCACAAGTCAGGGATAGTTTGTATGGATACTCAACTTAGGACTAATAAGTACATATTTTTGGCAGTAGATAGGTGCATTGATTTGAGTTTGATATTTTCATTCTTCAACTGAAAAGCTGCAAAGATTTTCTGGAATTTATCGTAATAAAGTTCTTGATCGCCTTTTTCCTCTCAGTATTGAATACTGGCCAGATCCACAACGTGGAATCAGAGAGGCGTACAGGGTTCTGAAACCTGGAGGAAAGGCATGCCTAATCGGTCCTGTGCACCCTACGTTTTGGTTGTCTCGTTTCTTTGCTGATGTGTGGATGCTCTTCCCTAAGGAGGAAGAATACTTAGAGTGGTTCAAGAAGGCAGGATTCAAGGATGTCCAACTGAAGAGGATTGGCCCAAAATGGTATCGTGGGGTTCGCAGGCATGGGCTTATCATGGGATGTTCTGTGACTGGAGTAAAGGCTACACCAGGCGATTCACCACTGCAGGTATTTCTCATGTACCTCAACCAGTTCCCTAAAACAAAAGTACTTACCTAGGAGTATACAATTTAGTTTTTCTGATCTGATGGTTTTGTTAACATTGTATGCTTTGTCTTGTTTCTTCTATTGGGGAGGGGGGTAATTGTTCGAGTGAGCAGTCTGTATAACATCTTGATAAAGTATATCATTGTTTATCCATGATATACGAGGGAATCAAATTCGCTCAAGCATATTACATTGCTGTAAAATGTTAGAATGCACCTTTAACTTCTCAGCAATTAGCTGAAGTTTCCAAGAATTTTGATGGAATATACGTTTACCGAAGGGATCATGATAGGGACGGAGCTACAAGCATGTCTATGGGTTCAACAGAACCCAATAGTAGCTTTTGGCCGGACCTTGTATTTGTGTTTAAAAATTCTTTTAATATGTATAAATATTTCCTCCGTCCCATTTTAGTTGTCATAATTTCTATTTTTAGAGTCAAACTATGTGGATTGCGATTAACATTTTAAGATATATTTTTTCATCATATTGATATGAAAAAAGTTGCAATCAATAATACTTTTCTTATACTTTTTGAATATCTAAAGTTTTATTTTAAATATCAAATTAAATTTTTTTTTTTATTTGCACTGGGTGTCCGAATCTCTTAGAGCCCCGGTTTTTTAATATCTAAATTTTTATTTTAAAATATTAAATTAATTTAATCTAATTGAACTTTAAAAATTAGTCAAATTGACTTTCAAAAAGCGCAACATGACAACTAAAATGGGATGAAGGTAGTAATTTATCTAGAACCCAGAAAGTTAAAGTTAATATTTTTGGAATGAACAGGTTGGAGTCGTGCCTAATTCCTCCATCGTAAAGATGGAACTTCAGAAAAAAAAAAAAAAAACCCAGTAAGCTGTTGTCTTTTAGTAAATCCAGAACCTATAAACTCAAAATTTTATTTTCGCCTCTGATGATGATCTAGCTAACATGGCGATACCATTTCTTAAACTAATAGCTATATGTTCATTATTTGCAAGTTCTAATTGGTTGATTAGGCTTTTTCAGCATCTCCTCTTATCCCATTGGATTCCATAGACGTTCTTCGCCTCTTATTCTTTCTATAGTTGGTAAAAAGGTTTTTAATCTTTTATATTTACTTTGTTGTATGCATAATTGCAGGTTGGCCCAAAAGCAGAGGATGTGACAAAACCTGTAAATCCGGTATAGTTCAGCATGTGGATGCCAAGAATGTTACAATTCTTGATCAATCTCCTCATCAATTGGCGAAGGCTAAGGAAAAGGAGCCTTTGAAGGAATGCAAGATAATTGAGGGTGATGCTGAGGATCTTCCATTCTCAACTGATCCTGAAGGCGAACCTCTGTGAGAGACCAAACAACTTCACCCTTCTCCTATTGCACCTGCTTCTAGTTAGCGCACTTCTGCATTTCTACTCTATGCCTTCAATTATTCGCAAATAAATCCATTTTAATTGCCAAAATTATGTTTAGACGTCTTAACTTACTTTATAGTGTTTTGCAGTAAATCCTCCCCATAACTAAGAGATGGAAAAATCATACCCATCGATTCGATATCGATAGTTGGGATGACGGAGTTGATAAACACCAATAAAAGGAAAGATGGTGAGGGTTAATTTAAAAATGTAAGGATCATGTTTTTCAGTTAAGCTCAACCAATATGATCGTCATACTAAATAAAAATTTTAAAAATAATTAAACGTATGTAAATAATAATCAAAGTTTAATAATTAATATGGTGTTGTAAGAAGGATGAAGAGCTCTGGAATATACCGAAAATTTTTACTATAGATGAAGGATAAGTATGAGATTGTGCTTGTGAGATGAGCAAGTTTGTCACGACTCAAATTAGGGTCTAGATGTGACATAGCGTAAGGGGAATTCGAAGGGATTTCTAGCAAATCTCTTAACATATCACTTATCACTACAAATTTTTGGTCGCGGAAGTAATTTAACACAATAAAAGAGTAGAAATAAGGGCATAGGAACTAAGGGAAAATCTTCATTTCATAAAAACTTAAAAGAGAGTCAAAGCTCATATCATTTGTTCAACAACACCTCTAAACATAGAACTTAGCGGGAGTCACGTTAATCTTTTCTGTATAATATATCAAAAAATTTAGAAAAGAATAAATATGAGGTGACATACAAAAGTTGTGTGAGGCTCCATTTATAATTTACCAAGTGGACTATTGAGTTTCATTTTCAGAAAAAAACCAAAAGTCCCCTCTCTTCCTTTTTAAACTTTTTTTCCTTTTGTTCAATTTTTCTAACTCTTCCTTTGTATAATTATTTTAAATTTTGCTTTCTTTTTTTTAACTTTTATTTTAATTATGAGAATACATTTTCTTGCCTGATTCATGTTATTTTTAACATTTTGATATTATTTTCTATTCCATTTTAGTTATCCGCACACTACAAATAGCTATTTAACATTGTTTATCAATTAACAAATTAAAATATAATTAATTAGTTTTTTTCATTTTATCCGAACAATTAGTTCTTCTTGAAAGTAAAAACAAGAGTTGTAAAAAAAATTCTTAAGGAGTAAATTAGTAAAATTGTCATTTTTTTTAATTTATAATTTTTTAAAGGATGTGTGTAAAGCAAAAAAATAAATAAATGAACAACTGATATAAAAAACAAAAAAAATATAAAGTGGATTTGTTCTCTTGTTCTTCTCTCAACAATTTCATAAATACTTAAATCCATAAAATATTTTTCAGCGAAAAAATATAACGGAAAGAACATCAATCATCTTGACAAATAATTACACAAGTTTTGGCACTATTCATGAAATTCAAAACCGAAAAGCATTCACAAAACAATAATATGTTTAATAGCTTGCATTTCAAGGATAAAAAAATTATCGTATAAATTGACGGAGAGAATATTTATATATATAGGTGTTTATTGAAATTTTTTATTGTTAGGTTTTATGAAGTAGAGTCAAAACTTATGTAATTATTTGTCACAATTATTGATGCTCTTTCCATTAATTTCTTTTTGCCGGAGAATATTTAATGAATTTAAGTGTTTAGGATACTGTTGAGAAAAGAATAAAAGAAAAAAATAATTTTATATCCTTTTCATTTTTTATATTAATTGTCTATTCCTTTAAGAGATTATAAATATGATAGTTCTACTAATTTACTCCTTAAAGAACGTTTTTACAAGTTTACAAATCTTTTTTACACTTGCAAGAAGAATTAATTGTTACAATAAAATGGATTTTTTTGATTAATCATAGATTTTGTTAATTAAAAAATAATTTTAAATAACTATTTATTATCCTTTGAAAAGTTAATTTTTTTTTGAGGTTATGAGTAGGGGTATTTACGGGTCGATTTGGGTCGGTTACTGGTCAAAATCAAAACCAAATCAACTTAATTCGGTTTTTAAATTCTTAAAATCAAATCAACCCAATTATAATATACATTTATCGGTTTGGTTCGGTTGTTCGGTTATTAACCATATATTAAAATAAAAGCAATGATACATTTAAAATGGAGAAAAAGTGACAACAATCAATTCAAAACGAAAAATAGTCAAAACGACTAATATTATAAAGCTTTCAATCACTAAATTTACTATGAAAAAGTTTTAAAATATACCATTTTGGTCTAGAAGAAAAAGCTAGTGACGTTTCTAATCCCTCCAAGAATTGTTATAGACCTTCATATACATGAAATTAATAAGATAAATGTTCTCGTTTTGAGTATTTATACTTTCATAGTAGATTAAAAAATAAAAATTATTTTTATAAATAATGTATTATGTATGTATGATTATAAAATATATGAATATAATTTTGTCGGTTCAGTTCGATTATTTCTTTGGGTTTTTCGAACAAATCCAAATCCAAACGAAATATTGTCGATTTTTAAAAAACTAAACCCAAACCAAACCAACATCAAGATAAATTGGTTTATTTAATCGATTTGGTTCGATTTTTCGGTTTGGATAAGTTTTTATCCAAACCGTGAACACCCCTACTTATGAACATGCATCTTAATTTAACTCTTTTTAAGTACGTAGTGATTTAAATAATTTTAATTAATATGACTTTATTTATCTCGATATAACATACAAGGCTATTAAAAAAATAAGAAAAATAAACTACATAAAAGGAGAATTGGAGAATTACGTTAGAGAGAGAAAAAAATAACCAGTTAATAATTCTTAATACATTATTATTTTTATTGTGCATTTATTTTGTTATTATGTTATTTTCAATCTAATTTATTTTTTTAAATGTAAAAACTTAAAGTACTCTATGTCAGGGGGACAGTAGAGAGAAGAGAAGAGGAAAATTATAAAGATATGGACTCCCAAAATATATTTTTATCTGTTAAATAGCTCTCTCACACAAATATGACATGGTATGCCTGTGAAAAACTAACAATATATTCGGTCAGTGTGATCTCACAAATAGGGTGAAATGTACGCAGTTTATCACTATCTCACAGAGATAGAGAGGCTGTTTCCAAGTATTTTGTGAAAAACCATGCTTTTCATTTCATGCTGAAGATAAAATAGAGGGCTCATGTGAATCTATTTCAGAATTACTTTGATAGATGTAGGCAAACTGATCAACCTAATAGAGGATGCCAATAGACAACAAAGATGAAAGAATTTTGTCAAAGATAGACTAGATAATTTCCTGATTGTGAATAAAGGGTATAAGAGATCACTATCCAATTCTGCTTTTAAATATTGTAATGTTGGAGTACATATTCTGAGTTTACACAAGAGAATAGACTACTCCAATTGAGGGGTACAATATGTACAAAGTATTCAGAAGGCTAAAGCTATTGAATCCTATACAGACACAAGTTTAATGACATTATGAAAAAAGCTAGAGATAATAGGGAGGCTTTGCTTAGAATACAAATTCTGTTTCAGCAGGATCACAGTAATAGACAGTTACAAAAGGAAGAGAAGAGCTTAAATAGTAAGTTTAGAAGATCAAACCTACTGTTCTGGATTTTTTTTTATATTCAAAGAATGATATGGTAAAATTATCCAATAGGTATTGTTGGATGGAGAGAGTAAAAAAGGACAAATCCAGTGCACTAAAGCTCTATGCGTAATTTCGACCACAAAGGTTTATTGTATACAGTTTTACCATGCATGCTTTTTTTTAGGAGACTGTTTTCAAGGCTTGAACCCCTCATCCCTTGGTCACGTGATAACAACTTTACTGGTACTTTCTCTATTTGATTCAGGACCTCTAGTAATGTTCAGCCATTGATTGCTATTCCTCCATGTTTTTCTACACCCTTTTCAGTTTTCTACCTTTTTCTCTTTGTATTTCCTTCCACAACTTTGAACTTTCAACTTCACAGATAAAATAACAGTTAAATTTTTCTTACATTCCCTTCCACAAGAACCTAGTAAGAATGGACACAATCACACAAATGAAAAAATTGCAATGACCCAAATGAGGAAATCAGTTTAAAGCTTGGATCTTCCACTGAAGCAAGAAAAAATTGACTCCCCTTTTCCTCTTTTAGTGTAAAGTTCAAATCTTTGTACTGATAATCAGTTCTTTTTTATGAAAAAAAATGACCCCCTTTTCCCTTGTAAGTGTAAAGTTCAAATCTTTGTACTTATAAATCAGTTCTTTTTGCAGAGTTATGGAGAGAAACAGTTATGAGGTCCTTGATTGCAAGATCAATGGACCTAGAGAAAGCTGCAAAGATGTTTTGTCAGTGGAAAAAATGGAGGGATGAAATGGTCCTCAGAGTAAAGTTCCATTTTCATATCTAGTATTTTCTGCTATTGGGGACGATTTTTAAGACGAAGGTCTTTCGTAAACAGTCTTTCTATCTCTATGAGCTAGTAGTAAGGTCTGCGTACATTTTTCCTTCTCCAGACCCCACTTGTGGGATCTTCACTGGGTATGTTGTTGTTGTTGTTCTAAGTTAGTACATAACTTTTGATCTTGTTTGTGTTTAGTTATTATTTCAGAAAGTAACTCCTTCTCTTGATTTCAATCTTTTTCAAGTAACTATTAGTTGAATGACCATCGAACTCGTTTTTCTTAGAAGACATGTTCTTGTTGGTTCACTCAATGATGCCTTTTTATCTTGCTAATGTGCCATTGGACAAGTCTTTAATTTAGTCATTCTTGTCTGCTATGGAATTTCAAATTTGACAGATGAAATTCCAGGATATTGTCATGCAGTAAAAGTAACTTGTAGATTTTGAAGTTACCTATGACCAAAGAGTGGCTCTTTAGCTATGTTGCTCAGACCCTTCAAAAAGGTCAACGGGTGCATGTCGGATCCTTCCAAAATAGTGTATTTTTGAAGGATCTGACACGGGTGCGGTACCATTTTTGGAGAGTCCCTTCAGTATGAATTTTGTAGTTTGGGCAAGTTGTATGACTTTGGGCCTCAGTTGACAAACTATTCCAACTTGTCTTTTGGTACAAATCTTAAATACCATTTAGTCTTAATTTGACAAATAATTTAATCAACAAGATCCTCTCTTCTACCAACTACTATGTAACTTATCTTTCCATTCCATTACATTTTCCAAATCAAGAACTCACAACTTCCTAGTCTTCCACATTCCTCCTACTTCTTGTTTGGTAAGAAACTAACAATCATCGATATGGCGGCGTATGCTGCTGTGACTTCTCTTTTACACAGCCTAGATCAACTCTCACAAACTGATCATTCAACACATTGTGATGGTAACAGAAAAGAGCAAACTGAAGTCCTCAGTGAGAAATACACCTTCCTTAAAAACTTCTTGAGGATTTTTCAAATGTTTTCCACGAAGATATGAAGATGAAGCATTTAGAAAGGATGATCCAAGAAGCTGCTCATGGGGTGGAAGATTCCATTGACTCATTTGTATATGATAGCAATGTTTTAGTACTAAGAAGGTTAATACGAAGAGAGGCTGAAATGATCTTTCATCAAAACTTGGAATATGCAATTGAAGAAATTGGTTTGATACAAAGAGAGGTTATAAAAAAGATAAAGGTCAGCAGGTTCAACAGAAAAGTCTCACATTCAGGAGATAGTTCATCTTAGTTCCCTTTGGATCAAAAAGATATAATTGAAGACTTACTAAAGATAAAAGATCGACTCATCGTGGAATCATCAAGACTCGAAGTTGTCCCTATTATAGGTATGGGTGGTATTGGCAAGATCACACTGGCAAGAAAAGTTTATGATGATTCTTTGATTGCATACCATTTTTATGTTCGAGCATGGACCAGTGTATCTCAAGAATTTGACACGAGAGATTTTTCTTGGTATTCTTCGCTCCATTGGCGCAGTCAACAATGATGTAGAAAGAAATGTTACTAATGAGCAATTGGCTGAAAGAGTTTATCGAAGTTTAAAAGGGAGGAAGTATCTTATTGTCTTAGATGATATGTGGTCTATTGAGGCTTGGAAGCATGTAAGGAGATCTTTCCCAGATGATCATAATGGAAGTCGAATCGTGTTAATCACGAGGCTTGTAGATGTTGCCTCTTGAGCTTGCTCTGGCAATTCCCTTCACCAGATGCGTTTTCTGAGTGTGGAGGAAAGCTGGACTCTTCTATGCGATAAGGTCTTTGGGAACGGTGGTTACCCTATCGAATTGGAGAAAATTGGGAGGTACATTGTCCATCAGTGCCAAGGACTGCCACTTGCAGTTGTTGCAATTGGTGGACTACTTTCGAAAATGAGCAAGGAAACAGGTTCTTGGGAGAATGTTGCAGAAAAGGTAGGATCACTTATGACAAATGACACTATGGATTGCTTGAAAATACTTTCTTTGAGCTACAATCACTTGCCTCAGTACTTGAAAACATGCTTCCTTTATATGGGAGTTTTCGCAGAAACCCGTGAGATCCCAGTCTGGAAGTTAATAAAGTTATGGATTGCTGAGGGCTTCATCAAGAAAGTTGAACATAAAAATCTAGAAGATGTGGCAGAGGCAAATTTGAGGGAGTTAGTTGATAGAAGTTTGGTTTTGGTGGGGAAGCATAGTTCCCTAGGAAAAATCAAGACTTGTAAGATGCATGATCTCGTTCGAGATATGTGTTTGAGAGAAGTCCATAATGAGAACTTTATACACTTCAAAACGAGGTATGACCACAACGATTTTTTAGAAAATGTGGAATGTGGACTGTCTACGTCGTGTAGATGATTTCAGTAAATACACACAAAGTGGACTTTCTAGACATATGCCACTCATGCGTTCTGTTTTTATCAAATATCCATATGATTTTTGTTTCCCCTGGCGATCATGCTTTGGATTACTTAGGATATTAGATGTTTGCTTTACTTCCCTTTTCTACCGTTCTGAGTCAATA
>DF359624.1:12621-35558 GCA_000787875.1 Solanum virginianum
AATTTCCACCTAAACTTAACAAGTTAAGCCTGCGATGGGAAGACATGTACTTCCTCAGAAAATTACCTAATCTCGAGGTTTTGAAACTCAAACATCATGCATTTCATGGACAAATATGGAAACTAAACAATGAAGACGAAGATGGATTCTTGAAGCTAAAGTTTTTACTTCTTGAGAGCATACATCTGGAGCAATGGGAAGCAACAAGTTATCATTTTCCAAGCCTAGAACACTTAATCATAACAGATTGCTATTCGTTGGAGCAAATTCCTTTCGACTTTGCAGAGATTCAGACACTACAGGTGATTCAACTACACAAATGTATGCTTTCTGTTCTTGTTTCATCAGAGCTAATACAAGAGGAGCAACGAAGCTTGGGAAACGATGACCTCGTTATCCGTGTGAACTATATACGTGAGTAAACATTCCTCAAAAAGTTTTAAACATTTTCATCTAGAAAAGCATAACGCAAATTACTCTTGGAATAGAGTCCAACAACTTTTTTAACTGAATTTTCCTAACATATAGCTCTTTTCTTGGATATAACTTTTTCTTTCTTATGAATTTTAGGCTCATCTGATATTGATTTTTATAAGGTGCTAATTACAATTGGTTTGTACATTGCAGATGAAAAGATTAGTTGATGGTTCAACTTGTTTGGGACTGAGACGTAGTTTAGGGTTGGAGGGGTTCATGCAAATTCTTTCGACGAAAAATTATACTATTTTATACATGGTTAAAATATTTCTTTTTATGTATATGTAGTATATGATGAACCCTCTTTCACTAGTTTGTGTGACTACTTCTTCAGATTTTGAACTCCCTTATTGAAAATCTCAACTCCATCACTGACGTAGTTTAGTGAATTGTATATCTTGAATAACTTCTCTTTTTATTGAAATTGATTCTTCAATCATTTCTCAGCAGCATAACATGGTTTTCATCCATACCAAACACACCCTTAGGGGCTGTTTGGTAGCTGGTTAAGCTCCAACTTAATACATGAATAACTTAATTTTGTACATTGTTTGATTTGTAAATAGAATAAAAGTTATACATGTACTAATTATACACAATATTTGGTTGATAGGCTTCAAATGATGTATAAAAGTTATTAATCTATTAGTTTTATATGGTGTTTGGTTGTGTTTTAGTAATTCTACATAACCTATGAGAAAATCTATGTATAATTTTATGCGGGGTAGAAGGTGGAATAAGTTATGTGGGTATTAATTATACGTGGTTA
The DNA here is from genome assembly GCA_000787875.1 of Solanum virginianum. Classification (NCBI taxonomy): domain Eukaryota; kingdom Viridiplantae; phylum Streptophyta; class Magnoliopsida; order Solanales; family Solanaceae; genus Solanum; species Solanum virginianum. Next base: position 13,868 of record DF359624.1, read on the forward strand.
AAATAATAAATATTATATTTTTACCCTTATCAATTTACTTTCAAAATCTTTCCCTTTTTCATTTGATTTAAACATGAGTCCAAAGGGAAAATATTTATATTAAATATAGATCAAAATTGAACAATGTTAATTGAAAATTCTTATAGATCGAAATACGTGTCTCAATACAAATATTGGCTTTCTTATTTTTTCAAATAATTTTTATTACATGTATTTTCTTAAAAAAAATATACTATTTATTTATTTAAGGAGTTGGAAGTCTTTCTAACCTCAACAAACCGAATTACTGACCAACTTAAATTACATAATATATGAGTTTAATTATTTATTTGTTAATAACATATTTAACAAATAAATCAAATGTGTACTACTTCCTCCGTTCACTTTCACTTGTCACTATTTTACTTATCGAGGTCAAACTAAATGAATTTTGACTAATATTGTAAGATATATATTTTTTATCATATTAATATGAGAAGAGTTACAATTTATAGTATTTTTCGTATAGTTTTCAATCATATAAATTTCAGATTTTAAATATTAAAGTTAAATAACTTTGAAATTGAGTGAAGTTGTTTTTGAAAAATAAAACAAGTGACCCAAACCCCTAGTAATGTTCAGCCATTAATTGCTATTTGTAGAATACTTTCAAACCACTGTGAGGATTAATGGAGGACAAACAAAGAAAGCTAATCCAGAAGTGTTCAACCATGGATACAGATTGTCTATGAAAGATCAACAGAGGTCTTTTTTGGAGCTACCAGAGAGGGCCTGGCAACAAGCTTAGCTGGAAGCCCTGATTTTCTGCTTCTCAGGATCCATTTCCTTGTGTATTGATGTTTTGGCCTAGTCTAACAAAAGAGAAGAGTAAATGCATGTGTAAATGAGCAAGGATGGCAAAAAGTTACAGTATATATAATCGGTTGGTTCAAATTGGGTTCTAAATGCCACTGCATGTGAGTATGTATGTTGGAAATATGAGTGTTTGTATGGATCTTACAACTATTCAGACGGAGGCTTCTTGCTGATTTGTCACCTATTTTCCAAGTTTCCTAATACATCATTTATGTTGTTATGAGTTATGATTATCACCAATACATATCTCTTTCTCTCCAAAACTTTGCGTCCAAAGCATATGCTAAATGCCTAGACCACCCTCGTCAGACAAAATATTTCGTAAAGTGCTTGGAGTTTTTTAATTCGTTATGCACCTTCCACCTTAGCTTTTTATGGTTTATACTATCTTTATTCAACAAGACCCAAAATAGGTTTGAAGTTCATCTTTACTCATCACTTCTGGATACAAGTACGCAATCTGTTCTTCTTACACTCAATATGTATCTCTATCGAAAAATTAGCTTCTGGATTTGTTAAGTCAACCAAAACCTTTTGTGTCATTTTCAGGTCAGTCAAGACTTAAAATAAGCATGACTTTGAGATAAAAGATACTCATTCTTTCTGGTCTATCAACCAAATGGTATGTTTGATAGTTGAAAAGGTTCTCCTTCACATTTGGTTATGACTATAAAAAATGGTTTCAGTCAAATGGAATGTCTCCACTTGATAGATTCTGTGATATAAGGACTACTTACCCAATTGCCACCAATTCATTCAGCCTCTCGATATCTAACGCTTTTGCTCCATCATCTCCTTAACATCTTTCCTATTGTATCTCTAGTATATTTGTTAATATTTGATGATGGATATGATGCTTTTGGTCTGTCTTGCTTTTATATAAACATTTGGTATTAGAATTTGTACGGGAGATCCAACTGACTTTGGATCTTTGAGATTTTTGTGATGTTTTTATCCATAACATTTTATCTTTTGACGCGTTTATTTTAATATTTCAGGTCCAACAATTTGATATTCGAAACTTTTGCCTATGGAAGATTTCAATATGATGAACACTTTTGAAAATTCTATGAAGACATTATTTTTTGTTGATCAATTCTACAAATTGTATAACTGTATTTTTTAAGTTGTGATATTATAGTTGTTTGAATCAATACTTTGTTTTGGTTATTCAGATTTTATGAGATTACATTTATTCTATGAATTAATACTATACGTTTTTTAGCATTTGAGAATTTTTGTTGCCTGTAAAAGGGTTCCTTTTGATATTAATTTTGTTGGTGTTTATCGGTTATAAACTCTATAATTGCAACAAAACTTTTGTTGTTAAAGATAGCAACTTTTAGCGGTAATTTTATTAAAGTTATCGGCTATAAAAATGGATACTATATAAGCATACTATATTTGATTTAACAACTATTTTAGTTGCCGCTAAAACTAATACATTCTAGTGACAATTTAGTTGAGTTTACTGGCTATAAAAATAGACACTACATGAGCGTAACTAACTCTTCTAGATTTGATTTAGTAGTTATCTTAATTGTTGCAATTAATTGTCACTAAAATAAATTTATTTTAGCGGCAATTTAGTTGCATTTACCGACTAAAAAAATGGGTGCTACATGAGCACAACTAATCACTTTGAATTGGTTTTAGCAGTCATCTTAGTTGTCACAACCAATTGCCACAACATCAAATGAGTTTTAGCGGCAATTGGGCATAGTTTTACCAGCGCTTGATTGAATGGCCGCGAAATTCTTTGCCGACCCCCGAAACAACGGCCATAGTTCATTTGCTGGTAAAAGCTATAACGGCCAATATTATAGCCGCTAATGCAAATTTTAAATGCCACTAAATCCCCTTTTAGTAGTAGTGCATGTGTAGAAGATGCAGGTCGCAGAGATAAGAATGTTGAGATGGAAGTTCGGACATATCAGGAGTGATAAGATTAGAAATGAAACTATTCGGGAGAAGTTATAGGTGGCCCCTGTGGCTGACAAGATGAGGGAAGCGAGACTGCGATGGTTTGGACATGTGCAAAGAAAAAGTACTGATGCTCCCGTTATGAGGTGTAAGAGGTTGAATTTAGGGATTACACAGAGGGTTAGATGTAGACCGAAGAAGTATTGGGGGAGGTGATAAGACAAGATATAACAAAAATTTATCTCACCGAGGACATGACTTTAGATAGAAAAGAGTGGCAGTCACATATTAGGGTAGAAGGCTAATAGGCTAGTAGAGGTACGTTGATATCTGACCTTGTGTTTATACTAGGTTAGTAGGATTAGTCATGTATCCTGTGTTGTCATTGTCTGTCATATATTTGTTATTTTTATTGTGTTTACATTTTTTCATTATTAGTCATTTTACTTTTTTTTTCCTTTGATTTTCCCTTTTTTTTCCATATCTAATATCTTCTGCTTACGAGGCTTGACTTTTGAGACGAGGGTTTTCCGAAAACATACTCTCTATCTCTATGAGGTAGTGGTAAAGTCTACTTATATTTTGTCCTCCCCAGACCCTATTTGTGGGATTCCACTGGGTGTGTTGTTGTTGTATATTAGATAAATAAGGATATTTATAAATAATATTTAATTAAATATTTTTAAGAGATAAATTGTCTTTCAAAAATATATTAATTAGTAAACATATTTCTTAATTAATATTGTAAAAAAATGACTTATATTTTTTAAATTAGTATATTTGAATTTAATTGATCATAAAAACTAAAAATACAAGTTTTGACAAACATATAAAATGCAATGTTTGATAAAAAATATTATAAATATAATTCATAGCAAAATTATTAAAATATTTGACAAAAGGATAATATATCAAATCTAACTAAAACATAAATGACTTGTAATGTAGAACATCAAGTCATATACTATTTACACAAATGAAATTAAAAATATAACATAAGTTTCAAATTCAAAATAAAGAATTTAATATAATACTCTTTTATCAAATTTCAACATAATGTACATAAATATGATATAAAGAAAAAGGTAAGCTTATAACTTTATTTAACATTGAATTCAACTTCAATTTAAAAATTAAAATATTAATAAAATCATACTAATAAAAAAAATAAACATAGAATAAATAAATAAATAAATAATATAAAAATTATATGAAATCACAAGAAATAAAGATCGAGAATGAGAATGAAACGAAAAATAAATAATATAAATAAAATATATTAATTAAAATAAATAAAAATAAAACAAATTAGAATACTTAGAAATAAAAAAATAAATAAAATAAAAAAGTAAAAATATAAATAAAAGAAAAAAGTTAAAAAACAAACAACCTGTAACTACACCATATAATTCATTGCAATTCACAGTATCCTTATGTGAATTAGAGAGTATAATTACAACAACAACAACATACCCAATGGAATCCCACAAGTGGGATATGAGAAGGGTAGAATGTAACAGACCTTACCATTACCTCATAAACGTAGAGAGACTATTTCTTCAGAACCCTCATCTCAAAAACTCAAACAGAATAAACTAGATATAGAAAAACGGAATGGAAAGAAAAGGAAATAAAAAGAGCGACTAATAACGAAAAACACATGATAGTATGCAAATACGATAGCAATAACATATATGACACAGCTAAAGACAACACAAGATATAAAGACACGATTAAATCTTCCTACATTACAAATACCCCACGACTAGACATCACATAACCCTACTAACCTATTAGTCTGTTACTCTAATTCGCGATCTCCACTCCTTCCTATCTAACGTCATGTCCTCGGTGAGATCAAGTTTCACCATATCTTGTCATATCAACTCCCCACAATACTTCTTCAATCTGCCTCTACCCCTCCGTGTAATTTCTACATCCAGCGTCTCGCACCTCCTAACAAAAGTCACAATCTCACTTCGTTCATCTCATCAAATCTATCAAATTTATATCTTGATATCTTCGTAATAATCCCATTGCCATCCTTCCTGGCTAGCTCTTGGATCAAATATCTGGTTAACTTATAATATTGTCTACTGTCTAGTAGGAGACGAATTTTTACAGTGAGCAACTGTTACGAATATGATTATTAAGATTGGAAAAATGTCATATTTACTCTTGTACTATCAAAAATAAGTTTTTTTGATAAAATCTATGTCGAACTGCTTGTTTACTGAAACACAAAATGATAAAATTAAGTTGACAATCCCAGGTAAGCAACTGAGAAGAAACTAAGTTTAAACCTAGGCTATGTTTTTTGCAAATTTAGTCACTCATATATGAGCTTGAAGGGTGCACCGATTAGTTTATCCCGGTGGAACTGAGATCCTCATAGGAAACTAGACCTCTCTGTCGAGCTGGGGAGGTTGATCTCGAACTATTAGGTGATGCAGACCCTGCTTTCCTACCGTGCTTCCTTGGAGCAGCAGCAGCAGGGGATCGAGGAGTCGTAGAGTCACGGCTTCTAGATCTTGAGGCTGACCTCCTAGTGGGAGGAGAACGCTGATCTACCACACGAGGCCCAAGACGTGACTTCAATCTGTCACTGATTGTCTGCTGCTTTTCTCTAGGACTTCGCAAAGGGCTCCTACTTCGATGACTCTCACGCCTAGGGCTGTGAGAAACGCTCCTACTTCGACTTCTGCGTCGGTATCTAATGAACAAAGAAAACAAAAAGGGGGTTAAATGATGTGAGATTATTTTTACATGCTTATAATCCCTAAAAGGAATAAAAGAGTCGACCAAAACCTCAGATATCATAAGACAGAATAAATGAAATGCTGAAACTTTGGATGTATGAAAAGACATTCAGAACAAAGAGACCATAGAGAGGAACTCAAGAGGAAAACCTGGGTGGACTTCTGCCTCTTGGTGACTGTCTGTACTGTCCTGGTGGAGAGCGACCAGAATAGCTTCTATAGCTTGAGTACCTAATAAGATGACAATGTATTTTAGATTAACAGGCTTGCACCTCTCAGACATTTTTACTTTTGAACTTGATTTACCTATCATGATTCCCCTGAAAATTTCTCCCACCCGGATAATAAGGCCTGTAAGATGAACGCTCAGGAGATGGGGTGCGATAGCGTCTTGCAAATGAATAACGATCAGTGAAGCCACGGCCTTTTCGGATTCGTGTTGAAGTTCCATCTGGAAAACAGTTTCCAGATAAATCCCTGCCAGGACTAGAGCGAGATGGCTGAGTAGCTTTTGGTGAAGGACTCTTTGAAAAACTTCTCTCCCTTGATTCAATTTGAAGAGTTCCACCATTTTGACCAAGTCTTTCAGGAACTTTTTCCGGGCTCATACTACGACTACTGCGGCTGGGTCTTGCCTTCCCCTTAGGACTTGGTGTTGCACTCCTGTTTATCATGCAAAGAGAAAGAATCCACTTGTTAAAGCTACATAAATACTATAGCAGCCACATCATACAGCATTCAGTAAAGCCAAGGAAGGAACCTGGATCTGCTTGAATTATCAGATTGAACATTTTTGGCAAGATTCCTGTCAGTTTGTACATCTCCACCACGACCATTATTTGGAAGCTTACCGTTCTTAGATATTTCACCCTCTTCAAGTTTCTGTTGCTGCTTTGAAACAGCTTGTCCTTTGAGGGGGATTGATGATCTCTTCCCCAAACCTGTAACATAAGATCAATGAATAAATTGGTAAATCTTCTTATAATTCATGATTTTCCACCTCCATGAATAAATTAAAAATGACCTTTTCGTGCAGAATTACTGGGCCTGCCATTTTCATCATCAGAGCTATCACTGCTGCTGCTGCTCATACTCCGACTGTCTGTGCCACTAGAACTCTCAGAGCTCCTAAACGCAATGAGAACAAAATAAATATACTGAACCAGCAACCAAGTACAGCTTAACAACACATCAGGGTCGACAATAAATGATACCACTTGCGTCTCGATCTTTTATTTTGATGAACTCTTCTCCTCGTCCTCTTTCTGTCTTTTTTCTTCCCATGTCGACTCTTTTCTTTCTTAGTGGACCTCTTCCTCTTCTTACGCCTTCCATCACCTGAAGAACTAGAAGAATAGGAGTCCAGCTTAGAATCTGAGTCAGAGTCTGAAGAGGAATCAGTATCTGTCTCAGAACTGTAAGAATCAGATGAAGAGTATCTCTTCTTTTTCCTTTTCTTTCTATTGGAGGATGATTTGCGTTTTCCCTTTTCTCGACTGTCTGAATCATCATCAGAGGAAAGAGCTCTCGCAGACTTCTTATTTTTCCCTGGAGACGAGGCAAAAATATATGAATGAACAACAGAAACAAGACCACACCAACAATCTTTTAAAATAGATGAGGCAGTGACACTGCAGCAGAGTAGAAACATCTTCAGTCTTGGAGAGAGCATCACCTTTCTCTGCTTTGGTTGTAACATTACTTTTCTTCTCAGACATTTCGCCACAATCCACAATTTTCACAAGCCCGGATTGCTTCCCGCTGTCTGTTCCCAGCTGTTCAATTTTCCTCACAAAATCCATTCCCTTTACAACTTTTCCAAAAACAACATGCTTCCTGCAACAGAAACGAGATGCTTCATGATAAGAATTAGGTATTGATGAACTGTTATAACCAGAGTCATTTCTTCTTCTCCTAGTAGAGGATTTGAGAACAAGAAAACATGGTTGAAACTACCGTGCACTCATAAATAAGATAAATACCCGTCAAGATGGGGAGTTCTCTTAAATGTAATGAAGAACTGGGATCCATTTGTATTAGGACCACTATTTGCCATCGAGAGAAGACCAGCCTCAGTGTGTTCAACTTGAAAGTTTTCATCTAATGGAAGAAAAAAATTACCATCAGCAACATTCATCTTACCACTTATCCAACATTGAAGTATATGTACTAATCTACCTGGAAATTTCCCTCCATATATACTCTCTCCACCAGTGCCTGCAAAACATTAAAATTTCGTGCCTTACTTGTCCGGGCAAGAAGTTGGAAGTTAAAGATCCTCTGCACCAATTGACAGTTCAGGGCCCAGAAGGAGAAAAAGCATACCATTCCCTTTGGAGAAATCACCACCCTGTAGAAAACAGAAAGAGGTCATGGGACTGATGATAAATCCCCAATATATTGACTAAGTGGGAAAATCTAGAAGCCCTATGTAGATTGTGAAAAAATCATAAAGGCAAAAAAGCTTTATTTTTAAATGACAATTATAGTCGTCAAGCCAAGCACAAATTAGCTCATGAAATGGATCAGCTGATACTCACCCCTACACAATTAATTTCTCATTTAAAATAAAAGACAAGTACAACAGATATAGATGTACAGTGCTTCACAAGATGTCCATAAAATCTGTAAAGCAGCCCCTTCTTAATCCCATACCTTAGGAGAGAAGCTCACAAAAAGAATTCAGTCATGATATTGGAGGGACGATAAGATGCAGCTCTATGATTTAAGGAGACATTTGGTGTGAGGTATAAGATATAATAATTCCAGGATAAAATATAGTATTATTTTATCCCATATTTGGTTGAAGGTATTAGGTAGTCCTTGGATTATTTATCCCACCATTTTTGACTTAGTGATGGGATATCCCATATACATGGTGGAATAACTTATCCCAGGATAACTTCTCTTGGGATTAATTATCCTAGGATAACATTTTCCCAACCAAACGACCCTTAAGAGTATAATTTTGCCGATGCCGAAAAAAAAAGAGCTTGTGAACTTCGAACCCAAATTCCAGAATTATAACATATCAAGCTGGACAATACAATTGCTCTTCCAATGAGACCCAAGCTTAGGTAAAATAGTTATTAAGGTACATCAATTCCTACATTGTTTATTCTCAAAGGACAAAGAATACAAATATCAAAGAGAGAGAGAGAGAACATACTTGTGCCATAAACCCTTTTATTACACGATGAAATAAGCATCCTTTGTAGTGCAGAGGTTTCCCAGTAGATAATCCAACTCCTTTCTCACCTTCAAAACATAACATACCATAGAAGTCACAACTCATAAGATCAACCAATTATACTCGTGAAATCGTGCAAGCACCGAAAGCCAATAAAAGGGAAATAATATTAATGTAGGAAATGAAAACAATGAGAATAATCAAAAGACCCATGCACAATGATCCATTGTTATACAAGAATATGTGATTTCTTAATGACTTAGTGCACACATGAAAAAACAAAATACTTGAATTTTAAAACCAACCTTTTCCCTCATCGCAAAATATAATAAAATTAGCAGTGTTACGAAAATGACCATTAAGTCTAACTCAACCCCAACAACTAACTCATTTACATGAGGGTTTATTTGAGACCCCTTTTTTTTTATGAAGTAATATGTTCCATAAAAAGCATCAAGGAGATGCAAAGTTACAAGGAAAATAGTTACAGGTGACAGAATGACAGGAGTATTCAGCTCAGTTCGGCTCCTACACAAAGTGTTGATCTAAAACTAGGGAGCTAACAACGTCTAGAAAATGCTCAGCACTAAGGGCTGGGGTCAACTTTGAGCAACAAAAAAGGTTAAGCAAGCATACAGCTTTAAAAGAGTGAATTGGAGTTGAAATGCCATCAAAACATCTATTGTTCCTTTCTGTCCACAAACAAAAAAGATAGTAGTAGGACTCATCAATCAGATTTTCTTGATCACCATATAAACTTTCCATAAATTCCAACCCAAATGTGCCCGTCTCATGTTCATTGGCATAACCCAACTCAGGCCAAAAAGGGTGCAAAACATGTTCCAAACAACAGTATCTACTGGACAGTGTAGAAACAAATGATAACAGATTCCAGATCCTTGTTAAGTAGGTATTATCGGTTAAACAGTTCCTGTGAAGGATGTCTAGTATTAGACAAGATTCATATGAGACAATCCGGTTGAAGCATATGACCCTAATAGGTAGTTTGGTACTCCAAATCAATTTCCATAACAGAATCCAACACCTGATTTTGTTTGCATATCTGCTTGTAACAGTCCTTGACTGTGAATATACTCTTACTGCCCCATCACATGGTATCTAGAAGGTCTCCATTTATGTTGCAACTCTCCAATTATGCGAACAAATCCATCAAACTATCCATTTCCCAGTCTTGGACATACCTACTTAAGCACATATCCCGGTTGTTATTACTTCTACTCTGAGCTATGATGTCGGACTCGGGTGCGGGTGTCCGAGACGGGTGTGAATCCGAAAGTTGGATTCAACAAAATCTAAATTTAAGATTCGGGGGTGCGAACCCAAGTATGGATATGGGTGCAGAGATTCAGCTAAAAAATTCAATATTATAAGAATATAGTTATAAAAATATTTCTAAATTTGAGAGATATGTTGTGATAAACTTCCATGTATATTGTAGAATTCAAATTAGAATGGTGAGACCATTCGGGAGAAGCTAGAGGTGGCTCCGGTGGCTGATAAGATGAGGGAAGCGAGGCTGCGATGGTTTGGACATGTGCAGAGAAGGAGTACTGATGCTCCTGTTAGGAGGTGCGAGAGGTTGGTCTTAGGAGCTACACAAAGGGATAGAGGTAGACCAAAGAAATACTGGGGGGAGGTGATCAGACATGATATGGCGGAACTTGATCTCACTGAGGACATGACCCTAGATAGAAAGAAGTGGAGGTCGCGAATTAGAGTAGTAGGCTAATTGGTAGGGTTAGGTGGATGCATGACCTTGGGGTATAGTAGCGTTAGGTGGAGGACGTGTTGTTTTTCTCATTATCTGTCGTATATGTGTTAGTTTTATCATATTTACATTCTGCCATGTGCTATTCATTATTAATCGTTCTTTCTATTCCCTTCCCTTTCCTTTTGTCATATCTAATTCTTTCTGCTTATGGGTTTTGAGATGAGGGTTCCCAGGAAACAGCCTCTCTACTACTATGAGGTAGTGGTAAGGTTTGCGTACATTCTACCCTCCCCAGACCCACTTGTGGGATTTCACTGGGTATGTTGTTGTTGTTGTTGTATAATCTATAATAAAACAATTTTATTATTCATGTTGGGCTGATAAAGCCCAACCTATATCAGTTTACCACAAATAAAAAAAAAATATTTTTAAGTTCCAACAACTGATAGTCTCACGAGTCACGCCTAAGTCTGCACTTTTCCCAAACTTCTCTTTTCCAAGACGGCAAAGTGGATCTAAAGAATTGCAAGATCCGATCTGCAGACGTCGCCGGCGAAGCCTCTGTCGATGGCGAAGTCCCTGTCGCCGGCGAAGCCTCTGTCGATGGCGAAGTCCCTGTCGCCGGCGAAGTCCTTATCAGTTGGCTGCAACTTCTGTTAGCTATGTTTATCAGGTTTGTCTGTCGACTTTATGAAATAAAATTGCTCTCTTCTTCCCCAAATTTGTTCTTGAGTCTGGTCAAAGTATCTGGCCGGAATTCACCAAGTCGGAGACACACCCTGCGCCCGCACCTGCACCAGTACCGCTTCGAGATGGGTTCGGTGACAAAAATGAAGAGTTCGCGCAACATAGACTCTGAGCAATTGCGGAATTTGTCTTGGGCAATGTTGAAGATGCTAGGATAGACATCCATCAGTGCTGTGTTGTTAAGCCGTTTATCCTTCCAAAAACTTATTTAAGACCATATAAGAAGACAACAACTTATTTCCTTGATCAATGTGAGATACCAACATGCCCACACGCCCAGATTTGAACAATTAGAGAGGTTAAGCTAGGCCCGTGGTCGATTTTCTCATAATATCAGAGCCAAACCTCTCTGTTCTTGTATTTTTCTACTTGGATAACTGCCATATGGAACATAACATGCAGGATCCACATTATAAAACAAGCCACATGAATTAGTCTGACACTGATGCCATGTTAAAAGAAATAAACACCGGGCCTAACTCAATCCCAAAGATCAGCTCGTGATTGAGGATTCAAGACAGAGACAATAACACATTCCGTTAACCAATGGGAGACACTCTAACAAGCAGCATCAATAACAACTTACCCAGTGAAATCCTACAAGTGGAATCTGGGGCTAACAAGCAGCATCACAACTCTAAATTACTCATCAATCAACAGAATTCCATTGACCCCAAGTAACATTATATTACTTAGCACAATTCTATCTATCCATCAGGGAAAAAAGGGACAATGAAATAACTTAACCCAAAAAATACAAATTCCACCCTTGAAATTCCGGAAAATGGTTGCACTATAGCTATTATTTGTTCACATATATTATCAAAAAAGATTGTCGAGTGGATCCTTGGTCTGCATAAAACTTGGTAGCACAGGAAAAATTCTCTTGGGACCCAAGGCAGGTAAATGTAGTTCAATGTTGAATCCACAAATCATAATTTGATTGACTGGAACAGGAATTCACAGAGCACTAGACAGTCTCCAATTTTTTGGAGCAATATCTTGAATGGTGTTACTAGACCTACGTTATGGCAGGGAAGTTATGATATTCATTAAGTCCACAGGATTCCATAAAATAATGGATAATCTCACAATTCCAGCGCAGCATAGTGATGGGATTCACTGACCTACAGAAAATTTTCCTCAAGGCCCCTCATAATGACGCCCAGCTTATTCCACTAACACACACATTTAGAACCTTTGCTCAATTCCTATCAGACTAGAAGAATGACAAAGTTTTTCCTAAACTTGTTCTTATTTTTTTTTTTGTGTGTGTGCGCGTGCGCGTGTGCGTGTGCGCGTGTTATGGGAGCCTCAAGGCTCAAACAAAGCACCCATTTAGCAACAAAGAAAATAAAGTTTGAGCAATATACCTGTGCAGAGCGATCGGAAATTTTCTGCAGTCCTTGGGACAATATCTGCAAAGAGCTGCACATTTCCAAAAGAATAATGCTAATTGGAACATCGGACATATCAAAAACAATTTCAAGACATGATACTCAAATGGAAGAAAAAGGAAACATATCCAGAAAGAGGAAGAGATCCAAGAAGGTTGGTAAGATTTAGTCATATATTACCTCAATAACAATTTTTTCTGCAGGATTTCCATCAATTGACACATCTAAGAATACAAGAGGATTCTTTTTCTTACTCATCCTGCACCTCAGGCCCTAATGATGTTGAAATATCATTAGAAGTTAGAATATATCTGAACATAAGAAATTCATCAAAAAATCTTAGATTGTAGATCAAATAATATAACTATCCTCACAAATGTGGAATTCTTAGTCATAGTTCTCACAGAGGGAGGTGGTAGAGGATGACAGGGAAGCCACAGGAACATGTGAAATGTTTTGCATGCACAGACAGAAGATTGGAGCAGAAGTCATAGCAACCATCTCAAGAGGCGGCAATGGCTATCCAAATCTCGAATCAGACTCTACCTACCACCATTTGAAGCTACCAAAGTAAGACTATGAGGGGTTCTACCTACCACCATTTGAAGCTACCAAACTAAGACTATGAGGGGTTCTACCTACCACCATTTGAAGCTACCAAACTAAGGCTATGAGGGGGATGCAAGTGGAGCATGGTATTCTGGAGGGGTGTCAATTTTAGTCCCTATAAGTGTATCCTGCCCAACTTGTCCAAACTTGAGCAGGTTGAGTTCGAAGTAAATGCAATTATCAGTCAATTCAAGCACAACCCAAATTAACCCATAAATAGAAGTTTGTTATAGGGAAATGTTTTCCAACTTTCTCATGTTCACACAAATACCTATGTGACTTGTAAAATACAGAACCAATTGGACAAACTCATTCTTCTTTCTCCAAACTTCACACGCGGAGAAACACCTCAGTAAGAAAAAGCCCTAATCTCTCTATGAAAAAGCTTTGTTCGACTGCAACAAAATGAGAACTCAAGTGAAGAAGTTGATGTTTGCTTTTCCAGCAATGATTATTAGATCTCATGATCATGAAACACCCAATTAAGGTAACATTTCAGTAAGAAAACGCCATCTGGGTTTTTATTAAACTAAAAGAAAAAGTGATTTTTCACTATATGCTGATTTCATTTCTCATTCTTTAGTATATTTTCTACTCTACTATAAATATCTACTTCTCTACTATATCAATCCTAAGAAATAAAATGTTCATCAGTCAAGGAAGAGATAGCACTATCAATTGAAATTCTTACCATTAGAAAAATTGTCCATACCATTAGCTTTTATGTTAGAGAGGCCAAAAGTGCTTAACTTTAGCAAAGTTAAGGGATTAAAAATATCCAGGTTATATTTGAAAGATGAACCTACTCCTCGGAGCCCAAAACGCAAACATTTTACTTTAACCAAATACTGAAACTATCATGAACAGAATCTGGAAACTAAACCACTGCAAACAAACGAATCTGGAAACTATCATGAACAGAATACTGAATAAAAATTAATGAAAGCTATCAACTCTAAAGGCCAAACCCTAAACCCCAATAAATTCTTAGCAGCTAAAAAACGCAGATCAAACCCTAAACCCCCTAACAAAAACTAACATTGTATAACCGCATATACTGAAGAGAGATTCTTTTTAAATCCTTTGGAAAAAGGGCAAACTCTTAAAACCCTAGTAATAATTCACAGACGCTATAACTCTCATATTATTTCACTGTAAAAAGCATACAACTGCAAAGCAAGATTTCATCAAAGAGTAACAAGTGCAGGAAAAAAACAACAATTGCAAGAAACAGAAGAAGAAAAAAATCAAGAACTTAAAAGAGTGTTATTTACTAATAACAGCGATTTGTATGGTGCCCAAGTGAAGTAGTGGTCCAAAAAGCTGCGAATTAGCTTAACAAAGAGAAGCCTCCATTTTATTTTGTTGGAGGCGCGATGGAAGGGACGAGAAGGGGGAGGGCATTCGTGTGGTCACTTGTCTTTTAGGTAAACGTACTTCTTACCACACACAATTTTATCGTCCATAAACCCAAAAAAATCATAAAAGTAAGCTTAGAAATGTTATTTAAATTTTTTATTATTATTAATTAGTGGGCTTGTGGCTCATTTTATTAAAACAAAAAAAAAAAGAGGACTTGAAGACTCAACCCATCCAGATATTTATATTCAGACCCTATATAATATAGGGTATTCCAGAGACATCCACACTTTTCATTCCCTTTCTTAACCATTTAGCTTCCAAATGTGTCCTTTTCTCTTCAATGTCCAGGTTTCGAGCATGTTTCACTTGCTTGCTATCGTCATTGTCATTTACATGATGCTTTTGTAAGTATCTTCTTCCCACTTCTTTCTTGGTTCTACCTATGCTCTCGCTCCGGTTCTAATTTTCGATGATTTCTAGTGTTCCATGTGATGCTCTTCCATGGCCTTCATATTTTCGTCTGGAACAAAGGTTTTGCATCTCTATCAAGCTCAATTTGTAAGTACTTTCGATGCTCATTTGTCTTGACCAGTCACGTGCTTTCAGATTTCTAACTTGTTTTCGACCACCTGACGTAGGAAATAGTGTTCTCTCCATAGATCCCTTGAGGTGCTTGCTCCTTCTTGTCATTCCTGAAACTGACTCCCCCTTTGTCGGCCTAACATCCATTTTTCGGCCTAACATCCTTTTTTGATGAATGCAAGGTTATGTCGTGTACAACCTTTTGCTCACACTCGTTTTTATAAATGTAAATATGTTAATTGTGTCCTGTAATATCTCCCTTCTGTAACTAGTTGTTGATGACACTATATATGGGAGTTTGCCTTTTTGTATCTATATTTTGTTTCTAAAGTTGTTGGAACTGTAAATAGCCCTTATTTCTGTTGATGTAATCATCCAGACCTGCTTTTTGTTGATATCTTTAAGAAAGGTAGTTGATGTTTATCTATATTTCGGATCCTTGTAGCTATGCTAGGCAACTTTGTGAATGAGCTAAATTGTTGTAATATGCCTCCTATTATAGCTATATTTACTACGAAATCAGCAAGATGATTTGCTTCTCTGTATATATATATATATATATTGTATTTGAATGTTGATTGAACCCATTAGACTCTGAATCTCCTCCACTGTATGCCCAATTTCCCAAGGAATTCTCCATTTCTTTAACAAAATCTTTCTTGTCCCTAGAGAATTAATTTCGATCATAACATTACCAAGGCCTTGTATTTTACGGTAAGTCGGTGCCTTCAATATGGCTATGGCTAAGTTGTTTGAACTTTTTGCCCTTGATTAAAAGATTTCTTTTTAGACAAAATTGTTTTTTCATCATTTTTTTTCTAATTGCTATATTATTATTTTAATAATATTAAATATAATAAATCTAATAAATGGAGAGACGTACATTCTACCTTCTCAGACCCCACTTGTAGGATTCAACTAGGTATGTTGTTGTTGTTGCTGCTGTAATAAATAAAGAGGATTTTCTTATCTGTATCTATCTATACTATATTAATGTAGGATTCAACTAGGTATGTTGTTGTTGTTGCTGCTGTAATAAATAAAGAGGATTTTCTTATCTGTATCTATCTATACTATATTAATGTAGGATTCAACTAGGGATGTTGTTGTTGTTGCTGCTGTAATAAATAAAGAGGATTTTCTTATCTGTATCTATCTATACTATATTAAAAGCGTGAAGGCCTTAGAAATATTGTTTGAACTTTTTACCCTTCATTGAAAGACTCCTCTTTAAACAAAATCATCTTTTCATCATTTCTTTAAAATTCTTATTTAATTATATTTATAATATTGAATTTTAAAATATATAGAAATAAATCATAAAATAAGCACTTCTAGCCGTGGAAAGACTCTTAAATCATCCTTATTTAATAGACTTATACTTCTTCCTTATTTGAATCAAGAAAATAATCTACAGCCGCTAAGGAAAATTCTAATTATCTATCTTTTCATAAGTTCATAATTAAATTAAATTTTTCTGTGTAATAATGTTATCAGATGAGATACACACTTTGATCACATGCAAAGCGCGTACAAGAAGACTATTATTTAAATTCCTATACAAATAATCTTTTTCTAATTAAATTGGACTTGATCCAGAAAGAAAATAATAATTAAAAAAAACTTTCAAATAATAATTACATTTTTTTTAAAAAAAAAAAGCCAGAACGTCCAAAAGAAAAAAGTTTTAAAAATTGTAAAAAAAAATAGTCAAAAAATAAATTTGATCCAAAAAGAAAATAGTCAAAAATAACTTTCAAAATAATAATCAAAAAAGTTTTTTTTTTAGATAAGTATACAAAACACACTTAAATTATATCACTTTTTTGAGTTTCACACCTAAAGTATTGGAATTTTGAGAAACACACCTAAACTATCACTTATTAGTTTGAGAAACACACATCAATGGTGTGTTTAATACATTCTCTCTTTTATTTGAGAAAATCTTGTCACATGACATGCCATATTGACAAAAATTAAATAAATTTTCTTTTTGGTAACCAATTTCTATTACCAGATTGAACAATGTTTACAACTTTGAACCTCTAGGTTGGACATAGTCCAAACCTCAGAGCTCTTTCTTGTTTCTTCCCTCTACTAGTTTCTAAGGATAGTAGTTAAGCTTACACATGTAACTACCCAATCTAGAATTAGAGCTACTCCTACAGTGAATTTCTTGAAACATTGTCGGTGATCTGTGCTATGCTTCTATTCCTCTTTTGAAAAATTCTTTGATTTCTTTCTTGCCACATATGATACACTATTGATGTCAGTGCCATTCTATAAAGCTGATTTTCTGGTTTGTGTCCATTCTTGTATTTTGTTGCCCATGTTACCTCCTCATTCCGCTTTTGGCTGCCTCTTGTGATAAACATCCATTGGAGCATCTTTTGCCAGATCTTCCCTACTTCTGTGCATTTGAAAAATAGATGTTGATGAGTCTCTTTTTTCTTACTGCATAGTGGACACAGCACATCATTACATATTCCCCATTCTTCCGGTCTATCTGTTGTGTACAACTTTTTGTGTATTGCTAAGTAGAGTATGAATGTCCATTTACGTCTCCCAAGGTTGTTACATATCGTTCTCTCCATGTACCCTTAGTAAACTACCCTCTAAGATTCTTATACATCTTGTTAATATTATAAGTTGCAGAATCCATGATTTCTTCTATGGGTATGCCAACTTTTTCTAACCATTGAAAGGATTGTAGAATTTTCCTTATCACCCAAGATGCTTGTTTGATGTTCACTTCCCATGATTTTCAATATGAAATAAAAATATTAATTAGTAAAAGTAAATGTTTAAAGTATAAAATTTTTTCGAAAAATATTATTTTTAAAAAAATAAAATTTAAAATATTTTTCTCACCTATTCTATTGCCCCCACCTCCAACAATCCCCACCCTTTTTATTTTTTTTATCTCTTTTATAAAATATTTTTTAAAAGTTCAAACTTCAACCCCTTACTCCACTCCTACCCAAAAAAATAAATTTTTTAAACTAATTTTTTTTATCTCACTTGGATCTAATCCTCAGCTCCTAATTTATTTTTATATTTTTTTGTAGATATGTACACATATTTTTAGAAAAATATTATTTTTTTACTTGTTTATCGAGTATAACAGAAATAAAAATTTATTTAAAAAATCTTGCGACAAATAAAAAATAATTTTTTAAAAATAATAAAAATAAAAATGGAGGATTAAGTGGGTAGCGTAGAATTATTTTTTCTAAAAACAATTAAAATAATATCTAGATTATTATTTTAAAAGGGAAATGAAATATGATTTTTTTAAAAAAAATTATAATTTTTGTTTGGGGGCGGAGGGGGTGGGGTACGGTGAGAGGAAGTAGTGGGGTGGGGTAAGAAAAATATTTATATTTTATAATTTTTTTGAAATAATAATATTTTAATATTTAATTTTAACTAATACTATAATTTATTTATTTTTTGCCAAGGTAAAATATTTTGTCCATATAGATTGTGATGTGATATTTTTTAAAAATAAAAGAGCGAGTGTAACAGACATGGTGAGAGTGGAATAAAAGATAGATGTGTGTTTCTCAAACTAATAAGTGACAGTTTAGGTGTGTTGACACCCAATTTTTACCCTCCACAGTATAAATTAATTATTTAGCTTCTTTAATTTTAACAATGTGAAATAATTATGTTCAAAAAAAAAATATATATATATATATATTAAGTTATTCGGAGTTATATTTATTCAAAAATCATTCTAAAAAATAAATTTATTTATTGTTAGTTATCTTGATTTTATTAGAAATTATTTTAAAATTAATTATTTCACTTTGATATTTCAAGAAGCTCGTTAATTGATCTATTTTAATTCATCGTGTATTTTGAAAATTTAAATCCGCGCCTAGCCCCGCATGTTTCTCCTTTTCCTTTTCCCACTCATCTTTTCCTTTCACTTTACCTTTCCCACAAATACCACTTCCCCTTTTTATTTTTTCAGCATAATATATAATATAATATATACATATACATAGCGCGTGGGGGCCACGTGCCCCCAATTCCCTTTCTTTCTCTTATTTTCCTTTCCCTGCACGCCCCAATTTCTCTCTCCCCTCACCATTCTTCTTCTTCTTCAACCATTCTTCTTCTTCTTCAAACAAAGAAGAAAACCAGAGCATCAAAGTCAAAACCAAGATTCCCCAAATCATACCCCAATGACCCCAATGTTTCTTCCCATTTAGGCTGTACTCCGTAATCAACGGGTAAAGTCGGAAACAAAATGATTTTCAAGATTTGAAAATTCAAATTTTGAATTCAAAATCAAACCATTTTTCCCAAATTACCCATCTGATTTTACCCCCATTTGTTGCCCTATATAATCCCTTTCTTCCATCAATGAGAGGAGAGGTTTTTTACGATAAAAAAAAGCAGCCGATTCTGAACTGAAAATCCTAGCAAAAGACTTTGTCAATTTTTTCATAGCCATTCTTGATTTCAAAAGTTCTGTTAGTTCACAGACCTTTGAATTGATTTTTAGAAAACTCATTGGGTTTCGAAGGTCTTAAAATTAAAGTTTCTTGTCGAGGAGGACAAAACTTCGGTGGTGGAGAAGCCCGTCAAGCTCGTCATCACAGTACGCTGCTCATCAAAAGGTAACGACCTCGCCTCACTCTTCTTCATCTCGTTTAAATCTCATACATTGTAGTCAAAATGTGAACCTTGTATCAATATCAAAATTTTCATGTTTATGTTTGTTTATTTGTCTAGTACTCCCTGTTCTGCTTTCCGTTTTCAGTCTTGTTGAGCCTAATACTTATACTGGTTGAAGGTGTTGTTGTCATCGTTTTGTTCATTAGTAAAAGTCGAAACTAATGTCAAAATGACTTTACTTTCTCAAATACTCTAAATCCTTCCTCAGTTTCCCAATACACTGTTGTGATGTTGTTGTTTTGTTTAGTTACATAGTTGTCTTTGGATCCACTCGGTCTTTTGTTTTCATATTAAGGTTTGAGTTGAAATAATTTTGACAAACTTATTATATGAGTGCTTAAGGATCAAAGCCCCCATGTTTCACTGGAAAGTACCATATTTTGTTTGAGTTACATCATTGTTTCGACTGATCTTGAAGCTTTGTTGCCTTATTTACTTTGACTATTGTCACTCTATTGTTTAATTTGCAAGACCATTACATATTTGTTAATAACAGATATAATTGATCATTCCACCTACTAATCCTTATTTTATTTCTTTGCATGAATAATTCTCTGAGCCCATTTCGGACTCCCCTTTTGCATTTTCTCGGGCTATGGAGGCCCAATAGCCCTCTTCGAGTTAGCCCAAATCTCAGGACAAGGAAGATACAGATCAAAGAAAGCTGAAATACAAGTTTTGAAGGCCAAAATCAGTGTTTATACATTGATATACACTGGTATACAATAAGTGTATATCATGGGCAGAAATGGGCCAAAGCCCACTGGACAACATCTGACAGATTTTCTGATGGACTTGGTATGCCCAAAAATTAGAAATTAGGACAGGTTGATGAATTGGGCCTGTCAAAGCCCAATTTAATTTTTATTTCCTATATTTGTTGTATTTTGAATGATACTTGTTATTTTATGTGCTAACTCTAACATTTTATTTATTTTAATCTAATTAATTTCCCTAGCATGTTCGTCATTTATGTTTTTCTTTTAATTCCCCTTAAAAAAAATTTTATAAGTTGGGTTTAGTAGAAGTTTTTTTGTAAAATTAGTCATTTCTTTCAAGTTTAATCAAGTTCTTTTAAAATCAAGCAAATCATTTAAAATTTTGACAAATCTTTCAAATTTAATCAATCTTCTAAGTTTAGTTAAAATTTATCAATTTTAGTCAATATTTCAAATTCAGTCAATATTTTCAAATCGAGTCAATTTTTTTTCAAAGTTAGTCAAATAGTCTAATCGTCGGTCGACCGCATGTTATCGGCCATTTTGAGTGATTAAGTTCTTCTCAAAGTGGAAATTGAACCCTTACCCATTTTCTCTGAAATTTTAAAACTTTTCTGTTAGGTTTTAAAATTTTAGTGGTTTCCTAATTATCCTTAAAATTAGGTGGTGACTCTGTTTTCTTTCAATTTTTGAGAATTTGATTCGTGCTCAAATTGATTGAGCATCGAATCTGATATTTGGAGAGAATTGATCATTTTTCGGGATAACAGAAATGGCGACTCCGCTGGGGATATTTAATTAGGTTCTAACCATCAGATTAGATTGTTTGACTAACTGTTTGATTTGCTATATTGCCTTGTTTGCTTTATTTGTTTAAATTCGATATTAAACTGTCATTTGTATTTTATGACATTTTCCTATTATATATTACGTATTTGGGAGGATGGTTTTGCGATCCCGCAGCCGGAACCCCAAATACTTAACCCTCTTCATAATAAGTGACAAGTTGTTGACACGCAGTGCGTCCAATGGTTGTCATAATTTCCAGCTCAGGTTGTCGCTTGGGTTCCCGGTCAATTCAAAACTCACTCTTAGACACCTAAGGTAGAGCGAAGCCAAATTCCTAT
>DF359624.1:35888-54190 GCA_000787875.1 Solanum virginianum
AAATCCATTTTCAACCTACCCAACAATAGTCACCTAGGGTCCGGAGGTCACTTTAATAGCATTTTTAATCAAAGAAGGTTGTTTACAAAACATTACATTCAAAGGCATTCAGACTTGACGAGAAGTTCAAGAAGAAGAAATCTTCCACAAGAAGATTTAGTTTAGGACTATTCCCCTGCGTGAGATTGATTTTTTGTATCCATACCATCTCCTATATTATGTATCCTCATTAAGCTTATTCATAAAAAATGTATAAATATTTTTGGGGCAAAGGAACGTCTAAAATGGCGTATACATCCTTCAAATCATTAGGCCCACCCTTGACACAAAAAGGGTCACATATCTGTTTAAAACACATCATATCTGTTTATGTGATATGTTTTACAATTGTTTGTGTGATTATATTGTTTTGTTTGAAGACTTCTAGCCCACTTCTTTTCGAAAGTTTCTAGAATCCCTTAAGCATATAAATCAAGTCACTATCAAGTGTTCGTCCAAATACTTATGATCCTATTTCGTTTGGTTTGAATAGAATTTGATAGTGCAAAGCTTTGGTGTGTAAGCTTGTGGAAATCATATGACTTTCTAGTTTAACTATCCTTGCCTTTGTTTGTTTTAAAAATCTTACTTGTCAAAAGGTGGATTTTTCAGTTCAAAAGTTTCAGAGTTCGAACTACGTAGGGCCTAATTTCTCCTTCGTGAGATACGTAGGCAGCCTTTCAAGGCCCGGCCCCTCATTTTAGAAAAGCTTTTTCTTTTCTCCGTCATCCTTCCTTACAAAGGAATCATCAATTACAAAATATGTGAAAAATCTTGTCAAAACCTATTCCTGATTCACAAATCTTGAATCTAAATAGGCAACATTTCGCCTACTTTATTCGGCTCGGCCCCCCATTTTAGAAAAGCTTTTTCTTTTCTCCGTCATCCTTCCTTACAAAGGAATCATCAATTACAAAATATGTGAAAAATCTTGTCAAAACCTATTCCTGATTCACAAATCTTGAATCTAAATAGGCAACATTTCGCCTACTTTATTCGGCTCGGCCCCCCATTTTAGAAAAGCTTTTTCTCTGTCATCCTTCCTTACAAGGGAATCCTTAATCTCAGAAAATGAAAAAAAAATTGCCAATACATCTCCCTGATTCACAAATCTCAAATTAAATGGGCAACAGTTCGTCTATTTAGTCATTTTTTATGGGTTAGTATGTCTTCAAACGATGCAACTGTCTGTTTACTATTTTGTGTGATATTTTGCATTATTCATTATGAACAAGGACTAACACTTTTGTCTTTTGAGTTATTTTTTTCATTCGACAGGTAATTTAGAATTGATCTGTGTTGATAAAGCTGTCTAATTATCATTATTTTGACTAGATCAAAGGTTCACAAAGATCCCTCCCCTGACCAAAACCAGTTGGAAAGGAAAAATGACCGACTACAATGATGATACAAGCCTAACTGAGATCACTATCACAGATCCCATTATTACACAATAGAACCAATTGATTACACAGTTGATGCAACAAATCGTTGACATGAAGAGGGAAATGAAGAAGACTGAAGAGCTAGCAAATTTGGTCATTACTGCAAATCTTCCCGGTCCAGACGAAGAGAGGCCCTCATTTCCTTTTCCTTCTCCTTATCCATCTCATCAACCTATCTCTATCTCAACAAACCCACCAATTGTCCCCATTCAAGCTTTGCCTACCATCACCCATAACGTAGGACCATCTAATACTGCCTAAGCATGTAGCTCATCTCAGATTGCCCAAGCTACTCAGTCCTAAATAATACCTCCTGAAAATCAAGCCCCAGACCAATATAACCCACCTGTCACCCAGGTTGTGCCTCCTAAAATACCCATTCATACCCTAATCCTTACTAATTCACATATTTCTCACACCACTTACCCCGAGGTTGACTATTATGAGGAAAAGGAAAAAGAATGGAAAGCTGAGGAGAAAAAGATGGCCAAATTAGACATAAAGGAAGAAATTTCAAAAGCTATGAAGCAATTTCGCTATACACCTGATGTTGTAGGACTGAATTATGAGGATTTATGCATTCACCCAAATCTGAACCTCCCAGAAAGGTTCAAAATACCAAAGTTTGACACCTTCAACGGAAGCGAAAACCCTATAGCCCATCTAAGGGCATATTGTGATAAGATAGTGGGCGTCAGGAAAAATGAAGCATTACTGATGCAACTCTTCAGCCAAAGTTTAAACAAAGAGGCCCTAGAATGGTTTACCTCCCAAGAAACAAACCAATGGGCCAATTGGAGCACCATGGCAAAAGATTTCATTGAAAGATTTGCATATAATGTTGAAATAATGCCGGACCGCTACTCATTGGAGAAGATTAAACAAAAGTCAACCGAAAGCTATCGAGAATACGCTTACAGATGGAGAAAGAATGCTGCTAAAATGCGTCCTCCTATAGCTGAAAAAGAGATCATCAAAGTGTTTGTACGCTCCCAAGAGCCGGAATTTTATAAAAGAAAAATGCTGCTCGTTGGAGAAAAATTCGCAAACATACTTAAGATCGACGAGAATATCAAAGATGGACTCAAAACGGACAAGATCACCAGTATATCAAATTCAACTGGAACGCCCGGGATGTTGAGGAAAGAGAAAGGAAGATGTATTAGCTATCTCCGACATACAAGACAAAAAGAGAACCACTAGCAACCACCCAAGAAAGTCCACACCCCCTCAAATTCATTTTCAACCTACCCCAAGTTCATTCCCCGTCCTTCATGTTCAACCAGAATACCACACTCCACCCACAAATTACCAAGTCCTTCCTCCCTATTATCACTACACACAATATCCAAACATCACCCCAAACTACCAATCTCCGCTACAGAATTGCTCCCATATCCAACCAACTCATCAAATTCCCTCTACCAGCTATCCAATCCCAAATCTCCAAACCCCACAGTCAAATTACCAAACACCGCCATACCCAAGATTTCAGACTCCAGCACCACCCTATCAAAGCCATCCCAATTACCATCAAATGCATCCGCCTCCACAAAACAACCATAACACTCCTCACCCAAACACAGATAAAAAAAAACCTAGAGTGTTCACTCCACTTATCAAAACCCGGACAAAGCTATTCGAAAGATTGTCAACTGCAGGATTGATCCAGCCTGCCCCTCCGAGAGACATGGAGGCTAATTCTAGTTTCTTCAAGGCTAACCAGACTTGTGCTTACCACTCTAACAGTACCAAACATAACACTGAAGAATGCATAAATCTGAAGCACAAAATCCAGGACTTAATTAATAGCGACATAGTTGTTCTTCGAACAGTCACCCCAAATATCAACAAGAATCCTTTGCCTGATCATGGGGGAAACATGACTGGTATGATTGAGAGAGAAGAAGATTGATATACAGCTGAGAGTGGCATCTCTAAGTATCATTAGGGATCAAATTTTTACATAATTGGAATAGTAAGCGCTACCGATGACGACTGGACGTAGGAGCCACCACAATTTGTTAGGTCGTGTTTAGATTTAGCATAAACAGCACCCATCACCATTTGACGATCAACTCATATGTTGTCAAGAGATACTACATCTAGAGACTCAGAGTGTTCTTTTCCTGTAATCGCACAATTTGCTTGTAATCATTTCTATTATCCCAATGAACTACGTTTGACCTGAATTCTAAAGAATGAGATATGTAGGCGGCCTATGTCGGCCTCGGTCATCCCTTTACTCCCTTTGTTATTCTTCTTATAATGAACTATGTTAGACCTGAATTCTCAAGAATGAGATACGTAGGCAGCCTATGTCGGCCTCGGTCATCCCTTTATTCCCTTTATAGTTCCTTTTTATTCCAAACTATGTTTGACCTGATTCCTGCCTCAACGGGATACGTAGGCACCACAACGGCTCGGTCATACTCCCATAAAGAAAACTGGGACAGAATTTTTGAAAGAAATAAAAAATTCTAAACAAATAGGTCCTTCTTCAACGAATCAAAATTCAGAGCAGGTGAAACTTCAACTGGGACAGAATTTTGAGAAATGATCTAAAAAAAGAAAAAAAAGAAAAAAAGAAAAAACTCCCAAGATGCTTTTGACAAGCTATCAATCCCTGACAACATCTAAATTGGAATAGAAATTTTGAGGTTGCCCTCAAAATTTCGCTAAGCATCATTACAAATTTGAAAGTTATCTTAAGGATTCTCAGCCTGATCAGGAATTCAAAGACAACTGAGAAGTGTGGGATCAAAACACTTCATCAGGGAATAACATGAGGAGCATACAATCGAAGAATCAACACAGATCAATTCATTTTGAAACTAAGCATTTTCTTTGGATGCAGGAACTAAAATTACAAGACATCGTTGGACCCACAATGGCCCTATAACATAATTTGGCACGATGGCTAAGATTAAAGATTTCATCCAGACCGATACAAGCGGGACAACTCCAAATGACTTCTATATTTACTCATTACCCTTTTTATTTTTAAATTTTTCTTCTTATCATTCTATTATGACTTACAATATATTTTTCTTAATGTTACAGATCAAGTAACTTGATACAATGGCCAAGATCACCACACAAGTTATTTATTTTGGAGCATCACAGCTTTCAATATGACAAGTTATTTTATTTTGGAGCGTCACTGCCTTCAGTGTGACAAGTTATTTATTTTTGGAGAGTCACTCGCTTTCAACGTGACAAGTTATTTATTTTTGGAGCATCACTACCTTCAGTATGACAAGTTATTTTATTTTGGAGAGTAAGTTGCCTTCAACGTGACAAATTGGAGCATCACCACCTTCAGTGTGACAAGGTCCAATCAATAAGAGGATAACCCGAGGCATAAATAGTTTCATCTCACTAAAATTCATAGCAACTGATTTCGTCATGCATCACGGAAAGAGGTTATTTTATTTTCCAGTTGCGCCCAGAGCGCCATTTATTTTCAGTTGCGCCCGGAGCGCTATTTTATTTTTACAATTGCGCCCAAAGCGCTATTTTATTTCCTGTTGCCAAGAGGGCCATTGCATATTTTATTTCCTGTTGCCGAGAGGGCTATTGCATATTTATTTTCTGGTGTCGAGAGGGCCATTGCATATTTATTTTCTGTTGCCGAGAGGGACATTGCATATTTATTTTCTATTGCTGAAAGGATTATTGCATATTTTATTTTCTGTTGCCGAGAGGGCCATTACATACTTATTGCCAAGAGGGTCATTCATGCTGCATACTCATTGCCAAGAGGGTCATTCATGTTGCTTATTTCATTGCCAAGAGGGTCATTCATGCTGCATACTCATTGCCAAGAGGGTCATTCATACTGCATATTCATTGCCCCCAGAGGGCTATTTTATTTCCAGTTACCGATCCAGGGCCACTGCATATTCATCGCCTCCATAAGGCTATTTTATTTCCAGTTGTCGATCCAGGGCTATTGCATATTCATCGCCTCCAGAATGCTATTTTATTTCCAGTTACCAAGCCAGGGCCATTACATATTCATCGCCTCCAGAAAACTATTTTATTTTCAGTTGCCGACCCAGGGCCATTGCATATTCATCGCCTCCAGAAGGCTATTTTATTTCCAGTTGCCAACCCAGGGCCATTACATATTCATCGCCTCCAGAAAGCTATTTTATTTCCAGTTGCTCATTCCAGGGCCATTGCATATTCATAGCCCCCAGAAGGCTATTTTATTGCCAATGGCACCCAGAGCGCTATTTCTATTTTATTGCCAGTCGCTCCCAGAGAGCCATGACAGATGCTAGTTGCACCCAGACCGCTATTTTATCTTTGCCAGAGTACTCCCAGAGAGTCGTACTAGATGCCAGTTGCGCCCAGAGCGCTATTGCTCCGAGAAAGCCACGCCAGATACCAGTTGCGCCCAGAGCGCTATTTCTATTTCTCAACAATTGCTCCCAGAGAGCCATGCCAGATGCCAGTTACGCCCAAAGCGCCATTTTATTTACCAGTCACACCTAGAGCACTATTTTATTATTAGTCGCCGCGAGCAGGCCATTTTATTTTCCAACTGCGCCCAGAGCTCCATATCGATTCATTATTTATCACATCGAAAAGAAGAATACGTGTCAAATATGGTGTGGACGTTATCAAGTAGGATCAACACAACGTGAAACTTTTTTTAGAAGCAAACTGGGACATAGTTTGAAGAGGGGCATCAAACCCTTCAGATACGAGCTAGGAAGCGACTACCACCACAATCTAACCATACCCCTGTCAGAAGGCATGTGGAAATTTCTGTGAGTCCGTTAGTTTTCAGTTTCGCATCCAGGTGATCTCAACTCTCACCAGAGCCAATCTTCCAATTCGAGTGACGATATACCAAGAGTTTTGAAATTATGTCCACGTAGGTTCTTAATTATGGATGTGAAGTGCACCATATTTATGATTAGGAGGTTGCAAGCCACTTTTTCATAATTCATTTCATCTGTCACTCCTCCTGACCAGAGGTTATCTTAGAATAAGAGATTTCCACTTCAACCCATAGAGTCGAACTACACGCAGCCTGATTCCTGAGTCCCAGGATATGTAAGCGGGCTCAATTTTGAATACTCGACTATATTCCAACACTAACCCTTCAAACCTCATTCCCGAGCATTTTAATTTCTCCGTAATTTGATATTAGGATGACTTTTGAATTCTTTAAAAATTGTGCGTAAAATCAAGCATTTTTTGAACTACAAGTGGCCTAAATTCTCATATAACCTGAGATATGTAGGAAACCCGGAATCAGGGTCCGACTATAATTCCTCAAAGTCCATATCAAAAGCTTTTCAAAAGATGTGGTCGGCTAAAAATTAGGTTAGTCAAAGTTTCTTTGTCCACGATCTATTCTATTATGACTTACAATATATGCTTTTCAAAAGATGTGGTCGGCTAAAAATTAGGTTAGTCAAAGTTTCTTTGTCCACGATCTCTTTCATCGATCATATCCAAAGAAAGGGACAGCTGTTGATACTGAAGTTTTATCCTCCACATTACAAATTACCCGGTTTATTTAATTTTAATAATTTTAAAATATTTATCAATTTCATTAATATTAGTCCCGAGTGTGGGGGCCATGCGCCCCCAATCTCCTTTATTTTCTCTTCTCACGCGTGCAGCCCCTTTCCCTTTTCCCCTTCTTCTTCGAGCAAAACCAGAGAAGCCAAAACGCCAATCGACCGCATGCCCCGACAACCCCTCGACAACTCTTTAACGTTCAACGTTCCCCCATATCTGCTCCCTACACATCCTCGTTTTCTTCCAAAAGCCGTAGATCGAGGAGTTAAAGGAGACCCTACCCACTTTCAAATTTTGAATTCAAAAATTCATTGCCAATTTCCCCGATTCACCCATTTGTTTTCCCATTTTTTGAACCCTAATCGTCTCCTATAAATTTCTCCTTCTTCGTCATTTCAAGGGGGCAGCCCCGATAGTTGAGAATTTGAAACCCTAAAACTTGCTTGATTTGTTTTCATAGTCATTCTTGATTACAAAGCTCGACATAGTTCACAGAATTGATTTTCAAGAAACTCATTTGCTTTTGAAGGTCTTGAAATCGAAGCTTTGTCTTGGGAAGACAAAGCTTCGGTAGTGGAGAAGCTTCGTCAAACTCGTCGTCCCATTTCGCTGCTTCGGCAAAAGTAATACCCCAAGCTCATTTTTGTTTCAAGTTTCACGCACTGTATCTAAATGTGAAGGTTGAAGTTATATCGAGGTCATTCGTGTTTGTATTTGGTTTGTTTTGACTAAAAAATGCTCTGTTTGAAGTAAGGTAATTCTGTGATTTGTTATTGGCTGATTGACAGTATGTGTCCTTTGTCTATGAATATAGTTTGTTAATAGTGTTATTGAGTTCGTTCGTACCTTAATATTGCCTTGTATCTCTTAAACTCGAGTCTTAAGCCATAAGTTGTCATGATGAGTTGATATTATGATTTCACTGTCAAAGAATGAAATCTGTGTTGCGTGTTGATTTCAAGTTTCTTGTCCGACTCTAGGTCTCTTAGTTGATTTCAAGTTCTTTCATCTCTGTTTCATGTTTTGCTCCAACTTCAGTCAGCTTCTAAGTTGTTTTGGAGCTGATGTGTAGTTTTTGTCCCTCAGTACTTAGTTGACCATCTAATGGATTCATTGGTTGTTCGAACAGTATCTCTCCGTTTGCTGTTATGAAATTTTGACTGCGTATGAGCTAAAATGATTGGCGAACTGATCTGTACAAGTTGGAAGCATGCTCTTTGTGTTGTTAAGACCTCCTATGTCTTGCCTTGAATATGCTTTGGTCTACCTCAAGATTATTGAGTTTTCTATTAAATGAGCATAATCAGCAGCTTCTTCAGTTCATTCTGGTTTAGGCTTTGTTATGTTTGGACTCGCATAACATGCATTATAACATGTCTTATCTGCATTTAGTTGTGCTCTCCATCGATAGGATTGTCTAAGTTGGGTTTATTCTCATTGTAAGGGTTTAAAACTGCACAATCTGATAATATAATGGGAGTTTTTCCTTATTTTGTTCGGGCTCAGGTCTTAGCTTAAGATGGTGTTTGTTATATGATATTTCCAGCAAGTATTCTAGGGAAGTTGCCACTGTTTTGATGTGATCTTCCCGTGGCTTTCTAGTTAGAGATATTTGTTTAAGTTAACTGTTTACTCCCTATTTTGTGAATGCAGTTCTTTAACATTTTGAGTTCGTTTGCATCTTGTTATTGCCTTATATCTCTCAAGCCTCAAGTCTTAAGATAAAACGGTTACATATGTCTATAAGAGTGTTCATACATGTTATTGCCATCAGTTTTGCTAGAATTTGCTTACATATTCATCTTCCTGAGATGTCGCTTTACTGGTACAAGTCTTAGAAGTCATTGATTGTTTGCCTTGTTATTTACGGATCTGCACGAGACTGGGAATGTAAACTCGATTAATAGTACTAGGGTTATCTATATTGCATACTAATCCTTATTTTTCCTGTATTTGCATGAACTACAATTTTGGGGTTCTTTTGAACCCCATCTTGCATTTCCTTGGGCTATGGAGACCCAAAGTTCCTCTTCTTCGAGTCAGCCTAACACAAGATAAGGAGTATACCGGAATGGAAGCTGATATACAGGTTTCGAAGGCGAAAACCAGTGATATACACTGGTATACACTAACTGTATATCACAGGCAGAGATGGGCCAAAACCCACTGGACAGCAGCCTAGCAGAATTCTCTAATGGGTTTGGTAGGCCCAAAATTTAGAAAATTGGGACAGGTTGATGAATTGGGCCTACCAAGGCCCAATTTAATTTTTATTTCCTATATTTATTGTATTTTGAATGATACTTGTTAACCTTATGTGCTAACTCTAACATTTTATTTATTTTAATCCAATTAATTTTCTCGACATGTCTACCATTTATGTTAATTTTCTCTTTAATAATTTTTGCTTTACCCTTAGAATTATTTTTTGCAGAATCAAACTTAGTGGAAATTCTTTTCAAAATAGGAGTAAGTTTGGTCAACATTTTTTGAGATTAAGTCAATATTTTCAAATTCAGTCAACACTTTCAAATTCAGTCAACTCTTTCAAATTCAGTCAAATCTTTTAAATTCAGTCAAACTTTTTTCAACTTTAGTCAATAATTTCAAATTGAACAAGTCTTTCAAAATTATTCAATTTTTAAACTAGTCAACCTTTCAAAAGTCAGTCAAATCTTTAAAAGTTAGTCAACTCCCTAATCGTCGGTCGACCGCCTGTTAGCGGCCATTTTTGAGTGATTAAGTTCTTCTCAAAGTGGAAATTGAACCCTTACCCATTTCTGTTAGGTTTTAAAATTTAATTTTGGTTTCCTAATTATCCTTAAAATTAGGTGGCGACTCTCTTTTCTTTCAATTTTTGGGAATTCAATTTGTACTTAAATCAATTGAGTATCGAATCGAATTTCCGAAAAGAGTCGGTCATTTTTCGAGTTAACAACATTATATAATTATAATTTGAAAAAATTATAATTTTTAGCTATAGTTAGAGTTTTTTTCTATTTTCTCTCTTTTCCCTTCTTCTCTCGCTTCTCTCCACACTTTCTGCATTTTCTCGCCAAATATACAGTTACATATATATATCAACTGCATATATACAATTATTTTGATAGACATACATAGTCAGTTCGATAGATATACATATACAATTCATCTCTCTCCACTCTCTGCCCTCTCTAGCTTGCGTCTCTCCTTTCGATCTCGATCTCGATCACCCCTCTCCTCTCCTCCAAGTCACATAGCCAACGTTATGCCGTATAATTATGTAAAATATAGTTATTTGACCATATTAAGTTTCAAGCTTGTGCTATTTATGAAAATTCTCCTTATATTTTAGGAGAATTTTCATAAATAGCCTACGCTTGAAACTTAATATGGTCAAGTAGTTCTATTTTACATAATTACACAATATAACCTCGGTTATGTGACCTGGAATAGAGGAGAGAGGCGAGCGAGATCGAGAGAGGGAGGAGAGAGGTGAATAATATATGTATATTTGTCAAATTGTATGTGTATATCTGTAAAATAATTGTATATGTGTAATTAATATACATATATATTTGTATATCTAGCAAGTGAGACTGGGAGAGAGAGGAGAGAGGCGAGTAAGAGTGGAGAGAGGCGAGCAAGAGTAGAGAGAGGCAAATTATATATGTTTATCTGTCGAATTGACTATGTATATCTGTCCAAATAATTATATATATGCAGCTGATATATATTTATAATTGTATATCTACAAGACATTGCAGAGAGAGAAGAGAGAGAGGAAGAGACGAGAGAGAAAATGGCAACAAAACGGTCAAATAGTTCTATTTTATATAATTACACAATATAGCCTCGGTTATGTGACCTAGAGGGGAGGAGAGAGGCAAGCGAGATCGAGAGAGGGAGGAGAGAATCGAATAATATATGTATATTTGTCAAATTATATGTGTATATCTGTCAAATAATTATATATATATATATATATGTAATTAATATACATATATATTTGTATATTTAGCCAGCAAGATTGGAAGAGAGAGGAGCGCGATTGGAGCGAGGCGAGTGAGATTAGAGAGATTCGAATTATATATGCTTATCTATTGAATTGACTATATATATCTGTCGAAATAATTGTATATATGCAGTTAGTATACATTTGTAATTGTATATCTACAAGACATTGTAGAGAGAGAAGAGAGAGGAAGAAAGGAAAGAGAAAATGACAACAAAATCCCAACTATAGCTATAAATTATAATTTTTTCAAATTATAGTTGTATAATGTAAATACATATTATATGTTTGTCTAATTATATTATTTTTCCTTAATTTTTATTATATATCATATAATTGCATAAAATTAAATTGTTATAGTATATTTTTTTGAATTATTTGTTTGAGGTTATTTTATGACAAGTTCATAAATTACGATAATTTCCTTTAACTCATTAATTGATATATTTGTTTTACCCCTCAATTTTAATTTTTATTCTTTTTATGTATATAGGAACTAACTTATGTATATCAATAACAATGATGAATTTCTCTTTCAATCTTTTCTCGAATTGCAAAACACAAAAGCATTCATGTGCCAATTTTCTTTTTATTTTAATTTAACATATTATATTAATTTTTCATAATTTAATTTAGATCTGTCAATGAATGCTACTTAATAGATGAATTAAAAACATCATTTAAATTAACCAGAAATTTGATCTAAAGGTGCATATATTATCGACACTATTCATGCTCAAAATTTTAACTTGTATACTTCTTTCTTCTTCTTCTTTTTTTTTTTTTTTAATGATAGCCAAATCAAAACTTCAAGTTTCTGACCTCGATATCAATAATCCACCACTTTGTTTTGTGTTCTTCTTCGTTTTTTCTTGTTGCGTGAAATTCATTATTCTTTGCCTTAAATAATTAATCTATTATTTAGAAAATAACTTTTTTTTTGTTAGCATAGAAAGTTTATAAAATAAATTTAAGGACCTTTTTAATATGAATTTACCTTAGATCACAAGATCATGAGCCACCCCTGATGTAAATTGATTATAGGAGATTATTTTATCTTTTTAATATTACATCACGTAAACACTAATTAGGATATTTTCGCTTTTTTTTTTGTCGAAATGAATCTACAACAATCACGATATGCATTACCCATTGATACGTAGGAATAATTGATATCATACTGTGAAAGAATTCCTTGATTTCCACAGACTAAGTACTTCCTCCGTCCATCTTTACTTGTTCGCTATACTATTTTAGGATATCCAACAATACTTGTTCACTTTATGAAATCAAGAGATATTTTTATATTTAGTTCCTAATTTACCTTTATCATTAATTATAATCATTTCTTTATTACATTTTTCAAGACATTATATTTATCATATGTAAGGATAATTTGGTAAAATTATCCCTATCATTTACTATGTGTCAAGTTAATTGGAGACAAGTAAAGATGAAGGAAGGGAGTATCTCCTCAAAAATACAAAGAGATATTTTTTTTTTCTTCATAAACACTACTCATCAATCATCAATCATCATCATCTAGAATTCAAAAACATTTACTTTTTTCCAATACATATGATGTATAAATATGATACAATTAAAATTTTAAGAGAAGAACTAACTAATGAGTTAACATACTAATTAACATTCCTTATAAATAGACCCAACCCAATATCTTTTTCCATCACTCTCA
Organism: Solanum virginianum; assembly: GCA_000787875.1. Lineage (NCBI taxonomy): Eukaryota > Viridiplantae > Streptophyta > Magnoliopsida > Solanales > Solanaceae > Solanum > Solanum virginianum. The sequence continues at coordinate 48,607 of DF359624.1, forward strand.
TATACATCAAGCTCTTTCTTTTTCTTTTTTTAACTTCACCATGGAATATGATGTCTCATGGCACTTGGCTTTGTGTGGTTCAAACAAAATGCAAAGTTAAGATCAAGTTTACCTCTCATGCTTTCTTGGTATGTAGAAAGTGATGCATTTTGGTCCAAAAGAGGACCCATATTGTCCTCATTTCAATGTCCACTTCCATACTCTAACTAGGCCAATAATCCAATTTTGTGCTAGAAAACTCTAATCCAACTTGTGAATGGGGTTGATTTTGACATTTTGACCTCACTTTTTAATTTATAAATAGATATAGATAAGATATAAATATAGATACATTTATCGAGATAGAGGAAGGAAACATGAGAGAAGGAATTACAACATGAAAAATCAACCCTTCACAATAAGATGAAAATTCAAATAACCAATTGATTAACTGAACTATTAAAATTCCCTGAAAAAAGATGATCTTTGCTTCATAAAGGTAAACATGGTTTCTTTCATGCATGTCATAGACTAGCAACAAATTTTCAACCTCAAAGATATGATAAATGTTTACAAAAAATCTCTATGATAAAGAATTAAATAATCATCTAGTATGTACTATTAACCATTTCCCAAGACATCAAACTATTTGTTCATTTGTAAAAAATAATTGAAACTCTCGAATTTCAGAAGCTTGTTGAATCCTGATACATACGTTACTCATGTTATTAATAAAATATCCTCGAGAACATTATCCTCAATACTATCTCAAGCTTCACCACATTGTGTAATTCTCCACCAAGTTGATACCCAAAAGATTCCTAACATATGGCCACTTTTAGAATATAGTACAAATGATTTTCAATTTATTTACTCTCTTCGTTCATCTTTACTTATTTTTCATTGACTTAATATAAGAATTAAAAAGTAATAAATGATAAGAGTAATTTTACCAGATCACTCATTGAATATAATAAATATAATGTCTTGAAAAATGTAATAGGGAAATGATACAATTAATCATAAGGGTAATTAGTAACTAAGTACAAAAAATTCTCTTAATTTCATAAAGTAGACAAGTATTGTCAAATATTTCAAAATAATATAGAAGACAAGTAAAAATGGACGGAGGAAGTATTTTTTTGGAGGACCCCAAATGCCCAAACAAGAAATTTACAACTTTTTGCAAATCTATTTGTGACTACTACTTTTTACATTACTGATACATAACCATCTTTTCCACTACTATCTCCCTACAAACTTTTTTGAACCTGTCCCTCTTTCCATTACACTTTACACAAAAAGTTCCATGTATCACACACAATCTAAAAAGGGGATTAACATATAGAAAAAGCTAAAATAGACATAAAACAAGTACTAGACTTTGAAAGTTGAGAACTTTTCATAGGGGAAAAGGTTGCCTATATCAATTATGCAAATAGCACTTTACATTTTCTTGCAACAATAACAGTCTCTATTTCTACGAGGTATAAGATAATGGTAAAGATTACGTACAATTTATCCTCCTCAGACCCTAGTTGTAAAATTTCACCAAGTATGTTATTGTAATAACATACAAAAGTGGAGTCTAACGAAGATAGTATATACGCAAATCTTACACATACATTGAAAGGTGGAGAAGTTTTTTCTAGTAGACCCTTGGCAAGGAAAAGCAGCTCGAAAAAAGGAATACAAAAGTGAAGAAACCATGACAAAAAAAAATACTAAAGATAGCATTACAAAGCATTCTAAAATAAAATACTATTACAAACGAAGTACAAGAAACAACGTATACTAACAAAAAACGAAGATCAAGAACCTCCCATGCATTCCCTTAGGTGTTAAAAAGAAAAACATTAACCTATGAGCAAAGCTCAAGTTACAAACACATTCAGGACCTACAGCAAGTATTGATTCAATACATTAGCCAAAAACAACTGTACAATCAGTCAGCTGATTCTGCAAATGTGCAGAGGTTCTTCATCAGCCTCAACTACTTATCAAGCATGAAGGCAAAAAACAAGAAATTAAGGCATATTTCAATCATTTGTTTAATTATTTAGCATAAAGGGGAGAAGCAGAAGGTCTCGGATAAGCAACCGAAGGGTTTCTAGGAGCAAAATCGCCAGCGCTTCGTCTACGTGGTCTAGGTCGGTTATTACCGTTACTGCGAGTATTTCCTGAATCTTTAGATTGCTGATAAAGTTGCTCCAGTTCTTTAACAATGTCACTCATGCTTGGTCTAAACCGAGGATCTTTTGACAGGCACCGCAGGGCAAGGTTAGCTACTTTACTCGCCACGTCCATTGAATACTGGCCTTCAAGACGGGTATCCAGAACACGGAAGACCTTACGCTTGTTACCTAGGTAAGGTTTTGCCCACTCCACTAGGTTGTGTTCTCCAGATGGTCTATTCTTGTCAATTGCCCTACGACCAGACAGCATTTCGAGGAGAACAACTCCAAAACTATACACATCACTCTTGCTAGTCAAATGACCTGTATCAAACAGATGAAACGAAGGGGGATGAGTTATAAATAAATAATTCAGGGTACAAGTGATTTATGGCAATGGTTGAACGCAACAAGGTTCATCAATCAAGAGTACAAGTTTGCATCAAGAAATCAAAGTCCATGCTGCACCCACAAGGATCAGTAACGAACCGTGGGCCAGGAGATAAATGCAGTGCAAATGAATCATATGTGAAAGAACTAATGAGGTTCTTGAGAATTGGAACGAAAGAGAGAACCGCATGTTAAATGGATCTTGAATAAGAAGTGATGTTCCATCATAAATGTAAAGATGCCCTGATCAATACCTAATATTCTAAATTTAGATACTCTACCGAAGTCGAGCCACACCGAAGTCGAGCCACATTGGAATAAGAGAGGAAACTAAAACACAGAATCAGGAGAAAAAGAAATTGTACCAGTGGCCATGTATTCTGGAGCTGCATATCCATAGGTCCCCATAACCCTCGTAGAGACGTGACTCTTATCGCCTGTTGGCCCATCCTTGGCTAATCCAAAGTCTGAGAGTTTGGCGTTGTAGTTCTACAATGATATAACAGAAAAAGCACCAAATAAGCACAGCTGGTTCGTAATAAGCAAGCAATTGCACAAAGACGTAATTGACAGAGGACACATACTGAATCAAGCAAAATATTTGAGGTTTTGAAGTCTCTATATATCACTTTTGTCTCAGCACTGTGGAGAAAAGCAAGCCCCTTTGCAGCTCCTAGAGCAACCTTCAAGCGCAGTTTCCAAGAAAGAGGCTGGAAATAAGAACCTCCTGTCACAGAACAACGAACACTTTTACTCCAAATGCGTCAATGATCATAATTTAGAGTTGAAGTTACCAATGGAAGGGGCAAAGAACTCACTCCTAAACAAATGGTTCTCCAAGCTGCCCCGAGGCATAAACTCATAAACCAAAAGCCGGTGTTCGTCCTCCAAGCAATAGCCAATCAACTTTACAAGATGAGGATGAGAAAACTGCCCCAAATAGTTTACCTCTGCCTAAAAACATAAAAGTATAACACAAATGAGAACTCGGGCTACCATTACAACCTTGTGACACTCAAATTAAGGAGGTCTTATCACTATAAGGCGCTGCAATAGGGAACGAGTCAAGATTTGAAGTTTATTCATTCATCTTTGTTACTAGGTTTGCAATTAAATGTTTATACATATTTAATGAATTTCTTCATATAAGCACACAATTTAAGCAAAGGCTAGTAGCAAATGACGTAGCTCGGAGTTGTGCATCTCCAAATAGAGCATAACAAACTCACCAGCCATTCCCTGTGACCTTGAAAACCTTCTTGATTTAGCCTTTTCACAGCAATGATCATGCCTGTTCCAGGCTTGGTAGCTGCAAACGTGTTCTCATCGATCCAGCCTTTGAAAACTGATCCAAATCCACCTTCTCCCAGCACACTATCGGGACGAAAATTCCTAGTGGCTGTTTTCAGATCCGAAAAACCGAAGCTCTTCAAATTGGGAGACTGCAATATCTCTCCTTCACTTCTAGTAGCTGGTGGTACCCTGGTGTTATCATAACCTCCATCTGTGCTAACAGATCTTGAATTTAGCCCTGTAACAACTCTCTTTAACATATTAGATTATCAATAATTAACCCCATTAGAACACAAAAACTTCTAAAACAAGATATAAAATCTTAGTACCTCAGTTAGTTGGTTGACTAAACTCTCATCTCATCGGTGAGGGTTCGATTCTCCACCTTCTAATCACCCCACCCCACCCCCAAATTTTTATTTTTATTTTTCAAAAAGCAACAAGCTATATTAATCAGGATAACTATTATTACCAAATATAGGGTGCGAAAGATTAGCAAGATTTCAAGAATTCCAACAAGCCACTTTGCTGGAAAAAAAGGCAAGTCCTTCTGCTATGCACAAAGACATGATCATCCTCATATGAATGGAAATAGGAAAAAACAAAACTATTTTACAGAAACCCTTCTACATAAAGACTCAAATTACGCAAGTAAACAAGAAGAATGCATAGTAAACAACAACCTTTATAAAATATGAATACTTACCTGTATGAAATGGGCTTTCAGCTTTAATTCTAGCACTCAAACATATCCCCATTAGAAGAAGAAAAAAAATCACCCCCTTAGCTTCTCTTGCTTCTGTAGATCACAGAACACACAAACCAGAAAAGACAGCAGATCCAAGTAGCTCAAAGATGAAATATGAACAAAACAAAGAAAGGGTCTTTGTTACTATTTCTTCTCAAAAACCAAAAAAAAATGCACTCTTTTTTCAAGAACCAAGTTTAAGTAAAAAAAGACAATCTTTTCAATAAAAGAACCACCCCCACCTCTTCTTTTATTTAATTTTTCAAGAAAAGTCAGCGGGGTTGGAAATATAAGAAAGATAATGGCTGCTTAATAGGTGTTTTCTATGAAGCAAACAAAAGAGCTAAATTTGACTTATGTTGAGCAGAGGTTATAGGAAAAATGTAGGCTAATGAGAGAGGAGAGGAAGGTTGGTAGAAGGAGATATTAATGGCAGACTGGTCCTACTTCATATCTTTTTAAGGTGTACAACTTCTTTCTCTCTCTCTCTTTCTTTGGACTGCTGGTCTTTAATTCACACACACTGCCACATACAAGGGTGTGCTGCTTTGAATTTGTGGCTGGAATATTGGTTGGGGTGTGCGTGCATCGGTTTGATTACGTATATTATTAATTTAGTTTATTAATTTTTAATTTTTAAATATGTTAAATTAATAAGATAATTTTTATTGATTTTTGGTTAATTAATTTTAAATTTTTAATTAATAGTTTAATTTTTTATTTATCCGATAAGAATGATAATGAGAATTTGCATTTATAAAAAGCAAATAGAGTACAAAAACTATGTTTACAAAGTTGCAAAAGTTATAATTAGTTAATTACAAATTAAAATATTAAAGTGGATAACTAATCACTTAAGTACTATAAAGAGTAAAATATATAAAGTATTGTTATAGTGTCCTACTATCAAATTACTAATATTTAATATTTACGAAGGAATAAAATAATAAATTATTATAATCTTATTGGGTTATCGATTTACCCAATAACCCAATAGTAA
>DF359624.1:54262-71184 GCA_000787875.1 Solanum virginianum
TATCGATTTACCCAATAACCCAATAGTAAAAATCGATATTGAATCAATAACCTAATAATTTTTTTGTCAAAACTATTAAAAACTCGATAACCTAATAATCTAATAATAATATTTTTATCAATTTGGTTTATTCATCAGTTTGGTTTTTGTATATCCCTGAATATTGGTGTATTTTTGTGCTAAATTAGGATTATATTAGTAAAATATTTTTAAGAATTTATATGGTGATGAATAGTGATGACAAGAAGGATGTGAATATCTATTAAGGAGGATCGTGTTGATTAATAGTGATGGTGTGAATAGTAATTAGGCGGACAAATAGTGGTTGATGATAATAATTGGTGGTGCCAAGTACTACTAGTAGTTACTATAAATGATAATAATATTTAATAATAATAATAATAATAATAATAAAATAATTTAAAAAATAAATATATAAATTAGCTAAAAGGAATATGATATTTTTTATAATAAATAATTAGTATAATTTTTTATCGAATTTAGCTTTGCTCCTAATAATATATGCTCCCCTTGGTTTACGTTATTATTATATAATAAATTAGGTTACTAAGTTTTATATAGTTTTACTTTTTTTTTTTGGATAAGACAAAGATAAATATAGTTTCACTTGTTAAAATTTAGATTTTTGGATAAGAGTAAAAAATAATATAAGAAAGAACAATTGCAGAAAATAATCTCTCACAAATTCAGGCCTCTAAAATAACGTGATTTTTTTCAAGGACACACTATGAATAGAGTAAAGCAATAACTTACAAACAAGTGCAGATCAGGAAATGAAATTAACAAAAGCACCACGAAAGTGTTTTTGAGTTTTCCTATCTTTATTTTCTGTAGACATTTTTCTTGGCTTACCCCTTTATGGTTCGTTTTTGTCTTCTATCCTTCTCTGTTTCAAGTAAATATGAAGAGTTGTGTTTTTCATTCATCAAACATAAAAATAGTATTTTGTATTGATAATTTATGTCAAAACTTGTTTATTAGTATAAAACTAAATCCAAGAAAGTAAATAGGAGTAGTCAATCGCTTTCGAGGCTAAGGAATTCAATAATAAAACGAGGAAAAAATTGTCTACACTTATGAAAAAAATCTTTTTGAAGGATATATGACGTTAATTTTTTTCATATGGATAGACAAAAAAGGGCGGCACAAACATTTGAGTTTTCTGACAGTAAAAAGAGAAACACACGGATGGAACTAATTACAAAGAAGACATACTTTTTCAATAAAAATGTAATTCTTGAATATTTTTCTTTCTTTCTTTTTTAATTAAACAGGACTATTGTTAAAAAATTGAGAAAAGAATTCTAAAAGTATCACATGGGCTGCCAATTCTCTTTTATATATAAAAGATTATAGTTTGTCATGTGCTTTAAGAAAAATATTCTAAGGGTAAAGTAAAATTACTTTCCACTATTACTATTTTCACTATTCTCAATCAAACACGAAGTGATTAAAAACTATATTAAAACAAAAGATAAATAGGAAAAAAATTTCAATAATATTTTTAAACTTTAAAAACTTTACTTGTCTTAAATTATAAAAAAAATCTCAATAATTTATTTAATATGTACTAAAAAATACCAAGATATAATAATAATTAATAGTGATAATTGATTCAGAAGTCATTTGATAGCTAGATAAGAAACAAGTTATTTATATTTAATTTATATGTGATAGCTAGATAAGAAACAAGTTATTTATATTTTAATTTTCATATAACTTATATAAATATTAATAAATAAATAAAAAATAAGTTAGTCATGTATAAAATTAATATGACATATGATTGATAATTTAAAAATTCACATAATTAATATGTATAAGTTAACAAAATTATATATTATCTTATACAAAATAAAAGATAAAAAATAACTAATATAATATGCATAAAATAATATATAAATTCATATATAATTAATTCTTATATAATATATTTATTTAATTTTAACCATAGTGTTGCTCATGTCCCATGATAAAATAAATTGTTGATCCTCTTTGATAAATATGAACACAAGAAAAATAGTCAAAAAGTCTCATTTAAAAGTTCATAGCAAACCACATGGATAAGTGTCACTTTTGGTTGCCACCCATCCAATCACTTTTTTGTTGGTTGGTTCTACATACCCAAAAAAAAATTTAAATTAAAAAAATGCACCTTTCATAATCACTTAACAATAACAATTTCAGCAATATATTATCACTTTTTATTAAATTCATCACTGTCTTTCAAAAATAGTTTCTTTATCTCTATAAGATAATGATAAAATCTGCATACATTTTATCCTTCTTCATTTGTAGATTTTACTAAATATATTATTATTATTGTTTTATATTCACCGACTGATTAATGGATAGAAATTATCCAAACTGTTATTAAGCAACCAAAAAAAAAAAAGCTTAGCAAGTTAGCAAAGAGTTTTAAGTCAAAAGGAGGAATAATCAATCTCAAGTTTTCTTGGATTATAATCATATTTGGAAACCAACAAAATAATTCACACCCAACCAACATTTTCTAATTTTCACACATGCATATGACAATCCAATAAATAACTTTTGAGCTTTCATTTTATACATTAATGTTATGTTTTGTATGAAGGGAAATAATACCTTTTTTGAGGTAAATCCATCATTAGTGCAAAACTAATAAAACAATCATGTCACTTACGTACTAATTACAATGTAACTATAGTTCTAGAGATAGTTTACCTTGCATTAGAGAATGTATCTTTTAATAAAAAATTATTGATTTAACGATATTTTTTATTTATTATTATTTATAATAATATCTAGTAAAATTATAACAAATTTACATTTATATTAAAAGTGAATTATGCATACAATATTAATGTATTAGAACTGTTATAAAATATATTGTGCTTATTTAGAAAAAAATTGAACAATGAAATATAAATATATTAAAGTATGTGATAAATGTATCATTCATCAATGAAACTTATATTATATTATATTTTATATATATATATAATAAATAGTTCTCTGTAATATGAATTAAAACTATATCATAAGTGTTTAGCAAAAATAAATTGTTATTGCTGTAAATAATAAGTGTTTTCTTAATCAAATATATCTATGCAAGTTTTCTTGCATTAGATTCTTCGGGGTGATCCACTGGTCTGGACTTGGAACTTTCATGTTGGAATTCTTAAGTTCGAAATCTCTTACCAGCGAAAGCAAGGAATTTATCATTTGGATCAAGCTCGTCAACTAGGTAAAACAAAACATGTTTATTCAAAATTTTATTATTAATTTCCGTGCACGGTTTAGATTGTTAATTTAACTTACGTGTATATTATTTATTAAATTGTTGACAATAACATAAATGTAAAGATAATAGTAGAAAGTGTTGTTAATTCAGGAAACATCATATGAAAGTTAGTAAAAAAAGAAAATTCCTAGCTCAAATAACAATTGCTAAAAGTATAATATCAAATCAGTGATACGTAGTTTATGAAGTATATTTAAATTCTGAATTTATTTTTATATCAAATATTTAGAACCTTCCAAATTAAAAAAAATCATATAAATTAATTTAAAACAATACTATTACATTAAAAATTAGAAAATGATATATTTAGGTTGCTTAAAAAATGGAATATCACATCAAAATTTCTTTTTATCTAAGCTCCACTTAATTTCTCTTTCATGAGTAGATATCTTTCCAATTAAGAAATAAGAAAATTCTATTATTATATGAAATGCAACTTTTGAAAAAAGTCATCCTTATCTCAATAATATATTTATAATTTGATTAAATAATGTTCAATTGTTTGATAGAAACAAATTCATCCATTAGTAAAATAATAAGGCCATTCTAATATAAGTAAAAAAAGAAATATTTTTGGGTCCATACATATACCTAAGCATTTGAATATGGTATATTTTAATTTGATTAAGATTTAAGTTATATTTAATATATAATTAAGTAATAAAATAAAATAGCGTAATTAATTTTTGTTAAGAATAAGTACGTACGACAAATCGAGAAGGCAATAGTCAAAGGGTTGGATCATTTGTCATCTTTTGAACGGAATTGACGCCCACAATTTTTCAATTTAATATTATTAATGATTGATGATTATTATTATTATTTTAATTTACATTATGCAGTCAAAATTTTGATCTAAATTAATTTTTTTATATGACTTTGACATATTTTAAATTGTGAATTACTATAATTTATATATTTTTTTTATATTTTGAAAGTATAAATCTTAAGAAATTTAAATTTAATTGTAAAGTCACATCAAAATTTAAAAATTAAAATATAAATATTTTAGTTACACCACAAAATTAAAACAATGAGATGTAATGGCCTTTTTATTTTTTTGCTTCTAGAAGAAAAGAAGATATCATTTGCTTATATATAATACTAGTGCGGTGAGTCCGTGTTGAGTACAAGCTCAATCTTATGATGTATATTAAATTTATTGTGACTAATGAAATTTTAGTTGTTTTATATTTTTTTTATTGAATTTAATTTTTTTGGAAAGCAATTAATAGCAAGTTGTTAATCTTTATCTATATTTATATTTACATAAAATTAGAGAAATCGTTGAACACACTATTTTACTCAGATGAGTGAAATAATTTAGAGTTGAATAATTAGAAGTTAAATAATTAGTTGATTAAAATTTAAAATAATAAAAGATTCCTAAATATAAATGGAGTAGTTTAATATTTCCAATATAATTTTATTGATTTTTTTTCTTTTTAAATTTGTTATGTTATATACTTTTATTAACAAAATATGTAATAGTTAAAATTTGTATTAATATTTACATAGAACAGTCCTAAATAAAAAATAAATTCTAAATATAAAGAAATTCTAATTTAAAAATGAATCTTGAAATTAGGTAAATGAAAAATTAAAGAATAAATTAAGAAAACTAGTGAAATGACAATTTCATTTAAAGAAAAGTATTTTAATGAAGGTAAAAAATTCAAACAATATTTCGAAAAGTCTTTACACTTTTAATATAGTATAGATTAATATAAAATAAATTACTCTTTTTATTTTAATAATATGAAGAGTTATTAATGTAATGAAAGAAAAAGAATATTAAATTGTCATTAAATAGTAAATAAGAATAATTTAATTTATTTATTTTTCAGCTAATTTTTTTTATGAACCTGCAACAAATAGCACTTTCCTTATTTATTGGCGGATTATTGAAATTGATTGGATTCGACTCTGTGGCTCTCCATATGTCGCAGAAAAAGCTCTATATATTAGAGTACCTAAAAAATTTATATTTCATTTTAATAATACTTTTATTTTCTCTTATCGCAAGCCTTTTGATATTTATGATGCACATAGAAATGAACATTTTTAAACAGTTTAGGTGAGAAAGAAAATGTAATTCAGCTTGATTTACAAGGAGAAGGAGAATAATCAAGGGAATCTAAATTTTCAATTTCTTGTTTAAGTTTTTATTTTTGTATGATACCCATAAATTATATAGAAAAATATAAATTTTATAAGATAAGCTCAATCTAAAAAATAAATCCCTTATTATATTCAAATTTGAGATTTCCATTATAAAAATCCAAGCCAAATCACATGATCCACCTAAAGGATTAATATATGATTCCTCTAATAAAGTATGCTTTGCATTGAGTGACGTAGTATTTACGTCTATTAATTATCACAACTCCATTTTAACTGAATACTAGACATCAGCGTCCATGTCAGCACAGATGTCACGTTCCGGGAGGTACCCTGGATGTAACCGACATTCAGAAACTATTGTTAGTCCCCAAGCGAACCACTTGGCCTCATCACATTCATTCACTCATACATTCTACTAATCAGCGGAAGACATAAAGAAGTAAATGGACACATCTCGTCTAATCTCAAAATAATATTATAAATGAAAAGGCTAGTAGAAAGGAACTAGTTCAACAGTCTTAACATCAACATTCGACTCTAGTCTATGAAGTCTTTATCACTATCAAGTGGTGGCAATGACAGACTCATGACTACCTCAATCAAAATAAAGTTAATCAAATCTAACTCTAAAGCAAGATGAAATAAATATAATGAATCCTCCGAAGTAGGGAGACTCACCAATCAACTGAACGTCTCAAATCCTCAACGATGCGCCTGTTTATGATCTCCAGATCTTGTATCTACATCATGAAACAATGCAGTCTCAGAGGAGGACGTCAATACGTGGAATGTACTGATATGTAAAATAACTGAATGAAACCAAAATAGGTAGAATAATATAGAAACAATATCAACTCAATATAGAAATCAATCAACGTGTCCAATATCTATCTAAAGAAAGAATAAAGAGTAGAAAAGAGACTCATCAACCAATCAACTCATAAATCAAATCAGATTCATGTCAAAGGGACTCAACTCATCTCATCATATCTCATCTCATCTCTACTCAGAGTACTTAAGGTAAGAACATTCTGGGAGTTTCTTTTATCCTAATAGATTTAGCATTTTCCATTTAACTCATCTCATCTCGACTCAAAGGGACTCAATTTAGAAACTTTTTGGGATTTTCTTTTATCCGACAACAATCACTTATGAGATGATCATATAACAAGCCATCATTGTTGCCACAACCGTCCCATACTTGCCAGGTAGGGGACGAATCAAATCCACTAGGGAGCCCAACTATCCGTCAAAGTTAAGTCCTCTATTGTTTCATGGACTCTATCTAGAGGGAACCACAATGAGACGTAATGATTCTAATCCTCACCTATGCTTGGCTATATAGTTTGAGAGTGCGTGTTAGACTAACTCTTACTCTTTCGGTGCCGTTAAACTTAAGTCCTCTATTATTTCAGGAACTCTATCCAGAGGGAACCATAATGAGACTATAATGGTTTTAAATTGGGTCGAGAACATTCGATTTTCTTCGTTAATCACAAATTCAGTCTCGAATTTCTCATCCGAGCTTTGGAAGACATGTTGTGCGCACGTCTCCGTTCTAGGGGTATTTTGATAATTTTACTGGGCGTTACAACAGATCCAATTTCTATTATTTTCTGGCTTGATTTATGTGATATAGATAAAATTTAAAGAATTAATTAAATTTTTCATATAATTTTTAAATATTTTATGTAATTTTTAAATAATATATGTTACTTCTTTTATCCTAATTTATGTAGTACTATAAAAATTTCGAAAGTCAAAATTTTTTATATGTCTTTTAATTTTTAATTTTTTAAATTCTGACGAGCGATATTACGTTTATGTCATTTTTACAAAATAGTATATGTTATTCATTTATTCATATTTACGTAACACTAATTCGAATATTAATTGAACATTTTACATGTCTTTTAAATATTTTAAGTTGTTAATTCTTATAATTCATAGTATTTTTTTTAATTTTCATATATAGATATATCACTATTGTTAATTATCTACATTTAGAATACTTTTTAAGTAGTTTCCCAACTAAATAATACAAGTTATTTTTTTGTCTCATTTTATGTGACGTTGATAGATTAACTATGATCAATTATTATTTTTTATTTGTCATTTTGATAAATTAATTTCAATCATCAATTCAACTTATATTTATTTTAAAAATATTTTAAGTTGTCAACTATCATGATTTATGATTTGTTTTAATGCTTTTACTCAATATATTTTAATATTATTTTAAATTATCAATTATCACGATAAGTAATATCTTTTATCCAATTTTTAAATGAATAAGACACAAAAAAATAAAATAAATAAATTAAAATAAATTATATAGATAAATATATAAACACCAAAAATAAGATAAATGAATTATACAGAATCAATAATGGACAATGAATTCTCTCTTTTTGATTAACTTTTTGTGTTTCTCTGTTGAATAAAGTTGCCTAAAAAAGTAACAAAGATTTATCACTTTTTTTGCTTAATTTAAATGTTATTTAATTTTAATTATATTATTTAATAATTCATGTATCATCAAGCAGATATATCGATATGCTATTTGTTTGAGAAGATGAAACTCTCTCTTATATACAGTGAAAGCAGATATTAAAATAAAATAATTTATGTTACATCATTTATCTTTCCTTTATAAAATAAAATAATAAAATAAATAGGTATACACGTGTGCTTCAAAGACTTTTAAGATATAATTAGGACCTTCGAGAAAGTAGTAGTACTAATTGGTACCTATCAAATTTGAAGATAAATTTAATAAACTTTTAGATTTAGAAAAATATGACATGATGGAGACAATATATGTCTATATCTTCTATTATTACAAGTTTTTTCATAATCTTGTCTTTTTGAAGAAGAAACATTTGCGAAATTTCTTGTAAATTTATTAAAAGGATTCACGTACCAACTTTTGCATTTTGCAATTTGAATAATTAAATTAAATTAATTTAGTACTTTACAAATAAAATTTCTAAATATTTAAGAATTTAGAAACTAAGCATAAAAATATTATCAATTACATGTTTAAATTATGTAACAGTTCTATTACTTTTTTTCATAATTTTTACATTTCTAAATTATACAAGAGTGTTATTATCTCCATGAATTATGTGAGGATCCTATTGAGTCTCTCTTAATCTCATATAATTTAAGAGCGTAAATCATATAAAAAAAAAAAAAGAAGTTTCAGAAGGTAATAGAACACTCGCATAATTTAGGTCTATAACTGATACTTTCACCATAGTTCAAAAATTTATTTATTTGATATAATATAAATTTGCTAGTTATTTTTTTTATTTATAAAGTACTATAAATTATAATTTTTTAATGTGACTTGCTTGATAAAAATAATATATTTTAAACTAATATGACAATTCATTTAAGATCGAATATCATAAATGCCTAAATTTGAACCTCAAAAAGTTTTCAAAGAAAATGCCGCCTTAGAATGTTCTAAGTTTGAAGAACCCCAAGTTCCCCCATGGCTAATTCAAGGCTTTGCCAAATTCAACTCCAAGAATTAGAAAATTAAATATTTATAATTAATTTGCAAAATCATATAAAAATCGTGTTATTGTTAAAAAAAATGGATATGCAGTCTACTTCAATTTTAAAAGCTCAACTTTTTTTGGGAAGAAATATTGTTCATGGCCAAATATGAGAATACTTTTTTTTTTTAATTCCATCCAGTGGTGTATATACTCTTCAATATTTATATTTAACGCAAACAATGCAAGGTTATAACATCCTCACAATTAGGCTGATTTTTTTTTCACAATCCAAAATCTCGAAGGATTTGTGATTAACACTTGATGATCATCCCTAATCGAGAGAACTGTTTTTAATTTTTATATGAAGTAACATATTTTATATGTGATTAATTTATTTTTGTAAATACATGCGTGAGAATATTGTCACGCCCCGAGTCTACATCCCAGACGTGACTGACACTCGAGAATCATTGTTGGTCCCCCAAGCGAACCCTTAGCCTGACTGACTTACCCAATTGGAAACTTTAACATGCATGCAGAAGCATTACAATATGAACCTTTTTACAATATTTAATAAAAACTCAAATAATCTCAAATCAAGTTTTATATAAAGTCTGAAAATATCTTTTCATACAATTAGTTAATATGCTTAAAATGTCTGAATGGAAAGACTAGACTGACTCACTAACTTTGTCCCTAAAGCCTCTACTGTACTGAGATAGGTGCCGCAACAAGACACATGAGTAACTGATTGTAAAATAAAATACATATACTAACTGACTAGAGTCCCCTAAAAGTAAAGATGTCTCACCCATTGCCTCCGGAAAGCTGGCGTACTGAATATCTGTTGTCATGTGAATACTAGAATCTGCATCATAAAACGATGCAGCGCCAAATATGTCAGTACGTAGAATGTACGTCATGTAAAATGGCTAAAGCGAAAATTTAGGTTAAGCAATACTTTTAAGATAAATACCACGTATCTCAATATGAAAAGCATAAGTATTAAATGCAATACAAGCTGAAAATGTAACATATACAGAAAGTATAAGTGTAAAACTAACTTGCTTTAGCTTGGGGAGTTTCTCTAACCGACAACCATCACTATGAGCTTCATGGTGATACAACGTCTTTCCCACGCTGTCAGAGCCGTTGCGTACTTTGCCGGGGTAGGGGACGAAAAACTAGGGGAGTGGATCCATCCCAAAATTGGGTCATCTCAGTGGCAAGTAAGAAGTTGTACCTTGGTACAATCCTATTCTACGTTGCCTATATAGTTTATGAGTTCAAGTTATTATTATTACTCTCACTCATATCGGTGTTTAATACTATTCTCAAAATAACTTTTGTAATGCTCATATCTGAAAACATGTCCCACTCTAGGGGTATACTGAAAATATACTGCTTGGAGCCTTGACTCAACATTTTTTTTTCTATAAATTGATTTTTCTTTCTCAAAACTAATAATATTTTCTCAAACTCTAAAACTTGTGCATGATGAATAATAATGCAAAAATTCCTTAACTGTCTGAACTGCTCTTTTAAATCTGACATGCAATACTCAAAAGATGATAAGGTAAATAGACTACTCATATATTCCATGTTGGGGTACTTCTTGAAACTGACTGTACTTTAAACTGAATAACTTTTCAATGCAATTAAAGCATGATAATGGAATGGTCATCAAAACTCATCTAGGGTTCTTGTAAATACAGTAATGCTTCAGGAATCCAAAGAAAACTACTCAACAATGAAGTTCTTGGCATAATGATCATGAAATAATAAGGATTTCATAACAAGACTAGAATTTTTTGATAAGATCACCGGAATAAAATAAGCTTGACTTTTGACTAGTATTCTTGTTAACAATTATAGAGTAAGCACGAAAATAAGATTTTTGTTATCCTTACATACCTGGGAATCAACTTCTTGGAAGAATTGGAAAGAATTCTTGAAAGCCCTAGCCTTGCCTTACGGTATACACTAAAGTTCTTGAAACTTTTCTAACGTTAAAGAATAGGGATAGTGCGTTTTCTAGGAATGAATCGGGTGAAAACCGACTAATAAAGCTTTAGGAGGGTGGGAAAAAGTCAGAATTATCCTTCCTTAAAATAAAAAGGCGAAAATTCCAACTTATATACACTGTCCGCGTTGCGCTAGGGGCGCGAATATGTGTATTTTGCGAAATTTCGTGATTTACGATTTCCCGTCAAAAATAAACAAAATAAAAAAAAATTTAAGTATGGGTCCGCATCCTAGGCGCATCGCGCCCTGGGCGCGCACCATTACTGTTTCTGGATAATTTTGTAAAAAATTTATTTTGACTCGGTTGCTCTAAAATCGAGTCGAGACCTTTTACCCACTCAGTTTTTTTCGCGCTGATTGCAAATTCGATTTCGAATTTGCAAACGTAGCATGGGAAGATATATTATGTGGACGATTCCATTCTAGGGGTATTTTGATAATTTCACGAGTATTACAAGTGTGTACACAATCTTTTATAAAATTTGAAAGTGTCTAAGATCACATTACTAAAAATATATTAAAAGTTGAAATAGGTCAAAATTTCAATGTCTAAATAAATTTATTAATAAATTTAAAGAATTACCTATACATTTCACCTATAAATTTGAGCAAGATACTTTAATTATTTTTATTGCTTAGGACTTAATCTACGTTAACATCTGCCTGTGGACTGAAAAATCTCCATCACATTAGATTACATTGAGAGTTATGTATTGAGCCAGTCAGAACAAATTAATAATCCTTTAATGTTATAATACTCAAACTGGATACTTAATGACATCAAATTATATAATTACTAAATTAGGTTGTAACACCTTTATTACCATAATTGAATAATAAAGTGTATGTAGGAATGCACGTCGTGTTATTATTGATTTGATATAAACATTCACGATGTATATTTATTATTTTACTATATTGAAAGAGTGAATAAGCAAATAACTTATGTTTGTTTGAGTTGTCTGTTTCTACCCCTTTATCATATAACGTCTATAAAACTATTTCGTAAAAATATTTCATGAACTTTTTAATTTAATATTTTTAAGCCAACTACTTATTGACGTACTTGTTTCAACTAGTTGCTTATATTTCCTCAAGCTACTTCAACTATGATTTTATAATATTAGCCTTAATAAATTATATTTTCAGTTGCTTCAACTGTGATTTTACTATATCATCCTAATCAATTATTTTAAGTCGTGTAAATACTAGAATTAGGATGAAACAAACACAAAATTATAAATTAAATTTTTCTTTTTAAACTGAACAAATAAAATTAAATAATTATGTTAATATTTTTCGACGATTATATTTCTGTCAAAAGAAAGTATTTGTTTAAAAATATATACTATAAATAAACCAAAAACTTTATATATATTACTTGAAATAATATAAAAAGTACTATAGGTCATAATGATTGTTAATTTAAAAACTTGATTCTTGAAATTTCATCAATGCCACATAAATTGTGACAGAGAGAGTAACATAAAATGTACACATAAGTCTAATAATTAACAATTTAAAAAATTTAAAAATATATATAAAAAATCTTTTAGTATCATATATATATATTCTCTTACATAATAAGCCGCTAATTTGAGCAGCTTAGGGTTGTTGTGCCTGCTTCAGCTACTTCAAGCAGACAACTGTCTATTGGCTTGACGGTTCAAGCTTGACATCTTAAGTGCAACGTTTCGAGATCGAACCTCAACAACACCAATATTATATATTCTCTTATATAATAAGCCGCTAATTTGAGCAGCTTAGGGTTGTCGTACATGCTTCAGCTATTTCAAGCAGACAGTTGAAGCAGGCAACTGCCTATTCACTCTTAAGCAGATATGTTGACGGAGAGGTACCTGCTTGAGGTGCCTCCCATTGGCACTTCTTAATAGTGATATATATGCACTTTTTATCCTTTTAGCTTAGAACAATACAAGATTAAGCATGTTAAACATGTATTATTAAAATAAAAATTGTCCATTCTTATCTTTTACACAATTAAATTTCCTAGCTGTCTACTCTAATGACTTCACATGAATGAGGCATCATTGGCTCTTAAGGCCTTAATTTCTTACCACCACACAATTGTTGAATCACGTTCAAGAATTGAAAAATAAATTATATGAATTGCAAGGATTTGTCACAAGTTGGATGTATTTTTTTTTTTTTTGTTTTTTTGGTTGATGTTCAATAATTAAATTTAAATTTGCATATTATAAGACATATTTTTGATAGAAGCTCTTCCAATTGATTTTTTTCCCACTCTCATAAGTTTAAAGATACATAGATGAATTTCAATCATTTCAGTACGACCCATGCATGTTGGTGTTACAAGTTGGATATATTAAGCCTAAACCCAAAAAGTCCAAAAGAACATCACGTTTTCTTGTTTGATATTTGCCAATTAAGATGCTTGTGGCAAGTTGTTGGATACTTGTACATGATTTTACTCAACTTGCTACTCTTGTCTGTCCATTTACGCCAATGTATAGTACAAAACAGTATGGATCATAGTCCATTCCAAATTATATATTATAGGTTGGTAATTTCCTTTCTCATTATTGAGAAGTTGGTATAGTTAAATTTATATGAGGTCACAAATATACATTGTAATTTATTTCATTAGGTGTCACGAATGAGAACTCGGGTGTGAAATTTGGGGTAAAAACTCCAAAACTCACTTTGAAATATTTTTGAAGGATGAAGTCATTACAAAATAATTTACAAATGATAAAGAGACTTACTCCAATAAATTTCTTCAAAATATTGCTACAAAATCATCTCTCCTATGCTCCAATTGAGTAGCAATGGTGGAAATGAGGAAAAGAAGAAAGATTTTCAAAATATAGGCTATTTTCAGCCAAAAAGGGATTGTTGACCGCAGTCAACTTGCACCAATATTATTCAAAATACGTTTTTAATGCTCGAAACTCACCTAAAACCTTATAAATATGAACTACTAGTGCAAGTTGATCGTAAAACATGTTTCGAAACCAATGGGATCTTCAAAAATCAAATCTGAGGTCTCCTTGATCTGAAATTCAATAAGTCATAACCAAACCAACTCTAAGGTTCAAAAAGACCAACACGTCCTTGGGACTTTCAAAAAAGTATGGTGAAGCTTTTCTTAGGTCTAAAATCACCCACTGAATCCAACGTAATCGTCAGAATTTTGATTTGAGCATCCAAACTCAAAATGTTTACAATCAAATCTTTATCAAATTTTCAACTTAGGACCTCAAATCTGTCACGCCCCGGGAGGGTACCCTAGACGTACTGGCACTCAGAGACTATTGCTAGTCCCCAAGCGAACCACCTGGCTTCATCACATCAGTTCAATCAATGCATCAGCGGAAAACATCAGAATTAACAAATAAATAACGGGCCATTCTACCTCATCACATCTACATCAAGAATAAGGGCTCTAGGCCACAAGACTAGTCAAAACATCAATAGCATAAGATAGAATTATAAAAAAAAACTCAATTTAGTGAGAAAGGGAAACGACTCCAATATCAAACTGTCATCTCTATGTCTATGAAGCCTCTACTTCTACAGTCTAAGAAGGTACTATGACAGGCCATGGTTACCATAAACTCATAAGAAATAACTCAAATCGTGGGAAAGTAAAATAACTGGTATCCTTCAAATGCAGGGGAGAACTCACCAATGACTAGAACTAGGAGTGCTGAACCTCAACGAATCGCTGCTGAAGTCCTCTGTCTCTTGAATCTCCATCATGAAATGATGCAGCGCCAAATAGCGTTAGTACTTGGAATGTACAATATATAACACAGGCTGAAAGTAAACAGTATAGACAGAATAACATGGAATAACATCAATTGTCAGGTACTCATCTCATCTTAGAATAAGGAATAAACGATATCTCATCGACATCAAGCAAGACTCATACCATCACATCAATATCAGAGTACTGTCAAGATGAAACCTATCTGGGAATTTCTTTAACTGACAACCTTCACCTATGAACCGGTGATGATAAAACAAGGCGATGTCATTACCACATCCGTCCAGTACCTTGCAGGGGTAAAGGACGTCCCATCTGTGGATGCATAGTAACATCAAATCCTCTTTTAGGACTAAGGAAACATCCACTTTGATGGTCCAATCCCCTCCTATGTTGGTCACGTAGTTAATGAGTGCGAGTTGGACTTACTCTTACTCATTTCAATGCTCAGTACTCTTCCCAAGAATCAATCATGCTCATAAGACATCAAACATCAAGATTTACTCAACATTTACTCTCTATTGGACAAAGAACATCAACTCATCTCATCTATCATCAACACATTTAACTCAGGACTAGAACCACAACAAACAATAAATTTATATCATCAAGGCTCTAAACATCAACCCCTAAGTTCATTCTTGTAATCTTCAACATAGAAATCATGTAGGGTTTATATAATAACTTAGATAAACCATTTAAACAATTAATTCAACTTATGATGATCATGAATTCAAGAATATATATATAAGAATAATTTTCAATAAAATATCAAAGAATTTCACATATAGGATATCACCCCAGGAGGGTACCCTAGACGTGTCTGGCACTCGGAGACTATTGCTAGTCCCCAAGCGGACCACCTAGTCTCATTGTCATCGTTCAATTCATTCATCAGCGAAAGAAAGTAACATAATAATAATAAATGTTATTCTATCTGTGGGCTTATACTATCAATATCAATCTATCATAACGAAATAGAATGAATAACGAAAATATCAATATAAAGGAAGAAAGTAAGAGGGAAGAGAACCCTCGACATCAACATCAACGTCTACGTCTATGAAGCCTCTATACTAATGTCTGAGACGGTACCATGACAGATCATAGCTATCAACATCAAATAAAAGACTAGAAATCAATAGAAAATAAATATCCTCCGAATTCAGGGAAGGACTCACCACTGTCTGGAACAGAGAGCTCTAAACCTCAATGATCGGGTTGCTGAAGTCCTCGGTCTATCGAATCTGCATCATAAAATGATGCAATGATAGAAGGGTTTTTGAAACCTTTAACCTGATATAAACGACCCTTAAACACGTTTTAGGACTTAGTATAGGTTGGGGAATGACTAAAGTGCCTTCCCCAATTAAAAAAATAAAATTTCACTCCGTAACACCATGTCCGCATCGCATTTGGGGTGCGGACATGTGTTATTTCGCGAATTTACATCCTTTCCAGTTTTCATCAAAAAAAAAATGTGTAAGTGCACATCTCTGGTGCATCGCGCCTGGGGCATGCATCAACAGTATTTTGAAATTATTTTTTGACTCGGTTACTCTAAAATCAGGCCGAGACTATTTTTTTACTCAATTTTCGTGCTGATCAAAAATCCAATATCAGATTTTTTGTTGAAGCTTTGGAAGATGCGTTATGCTCATGATTCCATTCTAGGAGTATTTCGATAATTTCACAGGTTATTACATTATCTCCCCCTTGGGATCATTCTTCCTCGAATGATGAGTAGAGGTGGAATTAAGGCACGAGTAGACTTAGGACTCGTCTCAATACCTAGCCGAAAATCTCAAACTCTAACTATTCATCAACTTCTATAAACTCTACTCGGACTCAAGAATAAAATAAGCACATCAACTCAAGAATGAAAACTTCAATTAAATTAAGGATAGGGACTTTACCTTCAACATCATCATCATTTGACACGAATATATGTGGGTATTTAATTCTCATAGACTCCTCAGTTTCCCACGTAGCTTCCTCAACCAATTGGTTCCTTCATAGGACTTTGACGGAGGCTATCTCCTTATTCCTCAGCTTACAAACTTTTTGATCAAAAATTTGGATTGGAAACTCCTTATAAGACAGGTTATCCTTTACTCCAGTACTCTCAAAAGGGATTGCCAAAGCAAGATCTCCCAAACACTTCTTCAGCATCGACACATGAAATACCGGATCAATCCCATCTAGC
>DF359623.1:20219-31458 GCA_000787875.1 Solanum virginianum
TCTGATTCTTGCTGTCAAATGACTTTATGATGATGAAAGGAATATAGGTATCTGATGAATTCATGAAAAGTAACTATGGTGTTACAAGTTGACCACATCTTGTTTGGGGGTGTTAAGCCCAATCACCTTGTTGGGGACTGTTAAGCCTAATCACCTTGTTGAGGGGGTGTTAAGCCTCAATCGCCTTGTCGGGGGGTGGCAAGCCTGCCACGACCCAAACGTAGGGCCTAGACGTGACACGGTGAATGAGGAACCCGAGAGGACCCCAAACAAGCCTCTTAACATATCATTACAAATCATTGGTCGTGGAAGCAATTAACATCATAATAAGAGTAGAAATGAGGAAAAAGGGCTAAACGATTACTTTCATAACATAAACATCAAAACAAAAGAGTCAAGGCTCAATACATAACATGTCCAATAACACCTCTACTACATGGATAACAATGGGGGCTAAGACAAGCAACCAGGCTCACCCTCATAATTACTACATACATAAAAGAAAGATAGCCTTAGTACATAGCATGAGATCATAGATAGTTTCCCTGGAATAGAGGACTTACCAACTAGCTTGGGAGAATTCGTACTAGCCACCTGGAGGGATATGCTCAAATGGGGCCTCGGTTCCTACATGGTGAGGTTGGTTACAAGACTTCACTACTAATCATTTCTAGTATTTATGACTATAATCTCTAAATGAGGGGTTTTTGTGATTCAAAAACAAGCTAAAACAAACACCAACTATAACACAAGGAAACACTCAATTTTGGGAACAACTTGGGAATTGTGTTCCCCATGGTTCGTCGACTTGATTACCCTATATACATAACTATAATTGGTGAATCGTATGTAGGATGGTAACTTAGGTTCTTCTATCTCTCTTGTGAAGATGAAGGTCGAATTTCACCATGGCGCTTGGTCGGCCACCATGGCGTGCCAACTAACCGTTACAAATAGTCCCAGTCAACCTCCCCTTGGTCATGTTTAGTTGATTAGATGAGAACACAATAATAGAATTTTGTCATCTACTTCCCTTTTCCTATATGTCACTACCTTTGTTGGGATCATGATAGTAGGTAGGGTTTAGTGTTGGCCACCACCAAACAACAATAAAAATGAAGGAAAATAGATAATACATAAAAAAACCCCAATCGTAGAAATGCAAGAAAACTAGGTTATTTCAACTCAACTACCCATGGTTCCCACAACCCCAAGTTGTAGGTGCTTAGCTACTCATGGCTAAAGCAAAACATACAAAAATGCATATACTAGATATAGTTGAGAGTTTTACCAATAACAATGAAGGAGATAGGCACCACAAGTTGCAAACCTACAAGCTTGATTGATCAACAATGAGTATAAGGCAAGATTTGCAATCCTCAAAATGGGTTTTTCAAGAAAAAACAATAATCTACCCTAAAATCCTAAGAAAAGCTTCAAAATGTAATTGTGAAATGTCTACTGGTCGAACTGCCTCTCAAAAACCTAACTTAAGCTATATATAGTATTTATAAAATTACTCTAGAATTTACACATAAAAGACAGCTAGTAGCTGTTAAGTCTCGTAGTTACGACTCGTAGGATGACCTACGTGTCATAGTTGGGGTCTCATATCTGGTTTTTGGTATCTTTGACTGAACTGGTACAACCTATAGGTACGAGTCGTTGCTTTGGCTATGACTCATATGTTTGTCTCGTAGGGTTGGTCTTCAATTTTTGGTCCAACATTTTGGCTCTCTGATTCTTGCTACGAGTCCACCTATATGAGTCATAGGGTGTCTTATGACTCAAAGACTGGGCTCGTAGGGGTGACATTCACTTTGGCAGATTTCTGTTTTTGGTCTCTCATCCATAGCACAACCTACGACTCATAGGTGGGCTCGTATGGCCTATGCTTCAGCAAAATATGAAACTTTTCTGCAAGATTAACACAAAAACACATCAAAATACTAAAACGTTGCTTCAATAACTCACAAAATCCCTTATTTCAGGCATAAAATGTGTTGTATTTTGACAGCATATCAACACCCCCAACTTAGAATTGTTGCTTATCCTCAAGCGATGACTAAATCTACACAAACAAAGAGAAATACATAGCAGCTAGACTAATGGCATATATATATATATATCACTTCTCTGATTCAGGTACCCAACTACTATTTTCAAAACAGGATTATAAGATTATTGAGTAAACAGGAACATAATGAGATACCTGGCAATCAAACTATGACAAGCTAAGGTGTATCAACTATCCACAATTGCTGGTATAGTGATATGCTACTCATATAGTGCAAATGCCCTCACTGGAAAAAAGTCCCTTATACTCACTCAAAAGTATTTAGATTTCAGGGACTGAGGAAGCATTCTCACTCTCGCAATTGAAATTCAATGCATACTGACTAACACCATAGGCTTGCCTCTATACTCATATTCTGGCTTGGTGATAAAGCAGAGTTGGATCACTTTAGGACTTATAGGCTTGTAATATAGGTTCAGGGTGCTTTGGTATGGTTTTTGGGCAAGTAGTGACTAAATGCTATACTTGAACCATGTTTACCAACACTTTTTGCATTCATAATCCAACCCTTTTAAATCAATCCACCTTTATTCTCCTGTTTTGAACTGTTCTCAAGTGCTTTCTCTCTCTTTTTCAACTGTACCTCGATATCAGGCTAATTTTTGCTATTTTTCCTTAACTCAAGGCACTTTTTTTTTTCTTTTTCTTCATTCAATTATAGCTTTTTCATTTCTTTCTTAATTTTCCAACTAACCACCTTATTATTATTACTTTGCCACAATAAGGGCCACCTCCAACTTAGGCTTTTAGCCTCAGGTGAAGTACACAATATCTATGCCTCAAACCAAGGCCACTAACTGTAGCCACCCTCAACTTAGGCCTTTGGCCTCAATCAAGGTTCACATGTTCAAGGATAGACCAGGGCCAATATCAACGTATTTCATCAAACAAAGTTAAGTTAGCAAGGTATCAAGAAAGAATGAGTACATGATAAGCTAAAAAGTTTGGAACAAGGGATTTACTTACTCATTTGGTGGGTCATTTAGACTAAAAGTGGTTTTACTCAAGGAACAAAGGCCTAAGATCCTTTTCGTATCCACCACAACACCAAACCAACTGTAGAGTAACAAGGCAAGTTCTGGGTCCATATAAAATGCATGAATACAACAAAATAAGCTCACAGCATACATGACAATTGCATTCACAATCAAGTATAGACTCATAGGTCATGCTTTTAGTCTCAGTTTACCTTTCACAATATCAGAACAAACATTGCCAGATACTAAAAAATGTATGAATGCATCAATAATCACAACCTCAAAAATTTTGAGGGTACCCAATTTTTAGCAAAAGGTTAAAGAATAGTTAAGAATCATATATATGCCAATAGATAACATTACTATGCATTTACAAATTATCTATAAAACCTAAACATGCAGGTTCAACAAAAAATTAAACATCCACAAGGAAAAAGAAACACGACAAGAATACCTTGGGATCAAATATAGGGGATGTTATGGATGAGGCTACTCAGACTTCATCTTAATCCATAACTTCCACCACCCCACCAAAAGATGATACTTTGTCCTCAAACTAGAAACACAAAGAAAAGGTGCAAGGGGCATACCTTAGGTTGCCTCCCAGGAAGCGCCTAATTTATTATCGCAGCA
This sequence comes from Solanum virginianum, assembly GCA_000787875.1. Lineage (NCBI taxonomy): Eukaryota > Viridiplantae > Streptophyta > Magnoliopsida > Solanales > Solanaceae > Solanum > Solanum virginianum. Next base: position 23,907 of record DF359623.1, read on the forward strand.
CGACAAGAAGCTTTTGCGTTCATGCCTCTTTAAGGTCCTAATCTTCCACTGTTTTGATCTCTTCTATGTCACCCATATATCTTTTTACTCTTTGTCCATTGACTTTGTAAGTTTTGCCATCGCTACACTCTAATTTGATAGCTCCATGACTAAAAACATGCACAACTTTAAAAGTCCCTATCCACTTAGATTTGCATTTTCTAGGAAACCAACTCAACCTGGAGTTGTAAAGCAATACCATGTCTCCTAGAGAAAAAAGGCGATCTTAAATTCTGAGATCATGCTGAACCTTCATTCATTGCTTGTACAAAGTGGAACTCTCATATGCTCGCAGTCTAAACTCATCAAACTCATTCACTCGCATCAACCTAGAGGTTGCAGCTTCTTACCAATCTAGATTCAATTTCTTCAATGCCAATAATGCTTTGTGTTCAAGTTCAACTGACAAGTGACAGGCCTTTTCAAACACCAGTTGATATGGAGACATTTTGATGGGACTTTTGAAGGTAGTCCGATAGGCCCATAAAGCATCATCCAACTTCCTTGACCAATCAGTTATATTCACTGTTTTGGATAGGATTTGTTTTATTTCCCTATTTGATACTTCCATTTGCCTACTAGTTTAGGGATGATATGGGGTTACCATATGGTGCTTCATACCATATGTTTCAAGGAGAGCTTTGAACAATCGATTGCAAAAATAAGAACCTCCATCACTGATAGTTGCCCGAGGCATATTGAACTTGGAAAAAATACTTTTTTTGGAGAAATCCTATAACACTCTTACCCTCATTGTTCGGTAGGGCTATGACCTCCACACACTTGGAGACACAATCAACTGCAACTAGAATATACTTGTTACCGTAAAAGAAAACAAAGTGTCCTACAAAATGAATGCCCCAAACACCAAATAGTTCTATGACCAAAATAGGATTTAGAGGAAGTTCGTGCCTTTGCAAACCTTCGCCCTCTCTTCAACATCTATCACATGACTTTACAAAATCATAGGCATCTTGATATATATATGGCCAATAGTAGCCATACTGCAACACCTTGTAAGCTATTTGAGCTCCACTATGATGGCCACCCACCAATGAAGAGTGACATGCTTCAAGAATGCTCAGTATCTCTTCTTCTAGAACATATCTACAGATGATCCCATCAGTACAAATGCAAAACAAATATGGCACATCCTAGAAGAACTTCTTTACATCATGCATAAACTTGCGATGTTAATGGGTGTTCAAATCTGAGGGCACTATATCACTCACCAAATAGTTAGCGTAATCTGCAAACTAAGGTATAAGATCATATGATGTTGCCTGAACTCTTTCATCGGGGAATGAGTCATTTATGTCCAGCTCATCATTAAATTTCACCATAGCCTCATCTTCCAATCTAGAAAGGTGATTGTCAACCTAGTTTTTTGACCCTTTCTATCAATTATGTCAAAATTAAATTCCTACAAAAGAAGTACCCATCTGATCAACCTAGGCTTTGCGTCCTTTTTTGCCATTAGATATTTGAGCCTTGCATGGTCAATGTGCACAATCACTTTAGCTCCCAACAAGTATGTGTGGAATTTTTCAAATGCAAACACCAATGCAAGCAATTCTTGTTCGATGATGGTGTATTTTTATAAGCCACATTTACTGCTTTGCTGGCATAGTAGATCAGATGCAAGACTCTCTCTCTATATTGTCCCAACACCACAATAAGTGCAACCCCACTTGCATCACACATTAGCTCAAACAGTTGTGACCAAACTAGAGCTACAATAATGGGCGTTGTGTTGAGCCTTCTTTTCAATTCTTCAAAGTCATGTATGCATGCATCATCAAATACAAACTACGTATATTTTTCTACCGACTTACATAAGAGTTATGAGGTCTTGGAGAAATCCTTTATGAAACAATGATAAAATCTGGCATGGCCTAGAAAACTTCTGATACCTTTTACCGAAATTGGTGGCAGTAATTTTTCTATCACCTTGATTTTTGCTTTATCCACCTCAATTCCTTTGCCCAAAATTCTGTATCCAAGTACAATGCCCTCTTTAACCATAAATGATATTTCTCCCAGTTAAGCACCAAGTGGCTCTCGACATATCTCTCCAACACATCACACAAACGTAAAAGGTACTTTCAAAAGATTGGCCAATAATAGTGAAGTCGTCCATGAACACCTCAATAGTATTTTAAACCATGTCTGAAAGAATAGACATCATGCATCTCTGAAATGTGGCTGGAGCGTTGTGAAGTCCAAAGGGCATTCTCTTAAATGCAAAGGTACCATAGGGGCATGTGAACGTTGCCTTCTCTTGATCCTCAGGCAAAATAACAATTTGATTATACTTGGAATACCCATCAAGGAAACAATACCATCACTTTTCTGCCACTCTTTCAAGCATCTGATCTATGAAGGGCATAGAAAAATGGTACTTCTCGGTAGAAGCATTTAATTTTCTATAATCCATACACACTCTCCATCTGATGACTAGTCTCATAAGGTTTGACTAGTTCTTTGCATTAGGCACCACTGTGATGCTTTCCTTCATTGGAACAAACTGCACAAGACTCATCTACTCACTGTCAGCAATTGGGTAGATTACTCCAACATCTAACCATTTGATAATTTCTTTCCTCACAACCTCTTGCATTGGGGGTTCAACTGCCATTGATGCTCAATACTTGATTTGTAATCTTAGACTAGCTGAAACTTATGAGTGCATATCCCCAGGGGTATACCAATGATATCTACAATTGTCTACCCAATAGTTCTCTTATACTACTTGAGAACTGATACTAGAGCTTCTGTTTGAGCTTTACTTAAATCTGCTGCAATGATGATAGGTAATGTACTATTTTCTACCAAGGATGCTATTTTAGATACAATGGTAATGCCTTTTACTCTGGTGGAACTTCTACAGAGGGCTCTGTAGGTGGCGTCTCCCTGTTGCATAAGTCCAAATCCAACCTTGCTTGTTGCTTTAGTCCAACTGACACCCCAAGAAAATTTACTATTTCCTCATAATCAGGAATGTTGTCACCATCAAAGTTTATCAACACAGCTGCCAAAATGTCAACCCTAAGCCTCAATTCTATCGGGATTTCAGCTTCATCATCCTTATCCATTGAAATAATTGAGATGACTAGGAACTCAGGACTCTCCCATCCTGCTGACCCACTTGAAACTTCACTGCTTCTTCACCAAACCTGAAAGTGAGTAGACTCTTCTCCATATCTACTAATGCTTGACTTGTGGCTAAGAAAGGACTTCCCAAAATGGTTGGAACTGCAAAATCAACCTCATAGTCAAGTATAACAAAATTTGCAAGAAATATAAATTTGTCTACCTTTACCAATATATAATATAAGATCCCCACAGGCTTTTTGATTGTTCTATCTGCCATCAACCACCGCACCTTTGTAGGGAGAAGGCTCCCCAAACTGAGCTTTCTGAATATGAAAAGAGGCATTAAATTAATGCTAGCCCCCAAATCACACAATGCTTAGAAAATACTAGTTCTCCTATAGTGGATGGTATGGTGAATGCACCCGGGTCTTTGAGCTTTTACAATAAGGACTTTGTAGTGATGGCACTACAACATTGAATATTTTTGGAGAGGTCTTGGCTCATTTTTAGCTTCTTTTTGACTAGGTCTTTCATCCATTTGCCATGTCCTGGGATTCTCTCAAGGGCCTCAACTAAAGAAAGGTCTACTAACAACTTCTTTAGTACCGGCAAACACTATTCAAACTTACCTTTCTCCTTTCTCTTTCCAAGACTTTGAGGGATAGGAGGAGGAGGCCCTTTTGGTGCTGATTCAATTTTGAAGAAACTTGCTCAAATTGGTGCTCAAGTTGCTTGATTGCCATCGAGTGAGACTCTATCTTTTTGATTAATACTTGAGATATCTATTTTCATTCCCTTTAAAGTCTCATCTTGATGGTCTGCTTGCTTCAATTATTTTTCAAACATATCTTCGATCCTGGAGTTACTTGACCCGGCATTACGGTTGTGAGGAGGCACATAAGGACCATTCCTATAGCCCTCTCTTCTCCCCCAATCTATGTCTGGCATGCTCTCTCTCTCTCTCTTATAGTATCCATCTCAATTGTCTCTATATATCCCATCATGGTTGACGTTCCAACCTTGATTCCCGAAATCTTGTCTCCAATAGTCTAGATTGGACCCTTGGGATTATTCTAGAAACCCGCTGCTTGGTTGCTTACAAAATATACATCCTCATCAAAGAATAGATCATCATAGGTAGGAGCCTTCAGAGGTTGGTGAGTGACCGCATGGACGCTTGTTTGGTTTTGCTTCAAGACTAAGTCCATGCTTGTTCGAAGTTGAGCAAGTTGCTCCATGATCTCTTCGTTTACCTTTGCTTGCTCATTATTGCTATTAACCATACAAGAAGTTTTCATCACACCTCGCTCTCATTGCCCCTATGCTCTATTTGTTTTGACCACTTATTTCATTCTTGTGGCTATCAATGGAAATAGTTGGTCCAGACACATGCCTCCCATAATTGTATCGGCTTAAGCTTGACTATTCTCGTCAAGTGCCCGACATAAAATCTCGACCAAGGCATCATCAATAATCTTGTGATCGAGAACCATCCTCAAGAATTAAGTAAACTTTTCCTATATTGTGCTAATAGAATCACCTGACAATTGCTCAACGTTGTTGAGTTGGTCCTTTAGCTTCAACTTCTTAGATCTTAGGAAGTATCATTCAAGGAATAGCCTTTGAAGTTTAACCCAACTTGTGATAGTGCCCGGAGGAAGCTCAGACAATTATACAACTGCATTGCCAGTCAATGACAGTGGAAACACTCTTAACCCAACAATATCAAGAGAAAGGTTTTGTGTCCCCATGACACTTTTGCACACAAACACCACATTCTAAAGATGACGGTGGGGATACTCCGAAGGAAGCCCTATGAATAGACTATAATTTTGGAGCATTTGGAGCAATCCACTTAATACCGTGAACTTAGTATCTACCGGTAAAGGAGGCAGCACTATAGCACTAGTAACATCCATAGCCATAGGGTTCAATCAATATTGATTCCATCTATAAGAATTTTCATTAAAGTCCTTGAGATGTGGCCTGTTACTCCTTTGTGGTGAATTCTCTTCTCTATCCATATCCTCATTTGTATGCATATTCTCCTCAACCTCAATGTCCTCATTCATTTGAGCTATCCTTCTTAGTAGTCAATGGAGTTCCAAACTTACTGGAGCTAAGGGATTTCCTTGGCTCCTTGTGTTGGGCATACAACCTAGTATACCATACAAAAGAAATCAAACAACAAAAATAAAAACAAATGTAAAATACAATAGACTCTAGAAATTAACACTAGAACTAATTAATAGTGAAATCAAATAAAAACCTAGCTATATTCCTAGACAACGGCACTATAATTTTTGATAATCACGTTCTAATTTGAAAGCGGGCGCTATCAGTAATTAACCTACCTGAGGTTAGGGTCGAATCCACAGGGAATACAAGGTATGATTACAAGACTTCACTACTAATCATTTCTAGCATTTATGACTACAATCTCTTGGCTTGCACTATAATGGTCACTCCTTACACTCGTATTATGAACTATATAAGCATGATTTTACTTCAAGCATCATTCATACATGTCATATTGTTAGTATGCTATTCATTGCTTATGATTATGCATTTTGCCTTGATACCTTCCCCTTGTTGCATTGCATCCTACATACTTAGTACATTCAAACATACTAACGCATACTCTATGCCTACATAATGTCACCATATAGGAACCAGTGTACCGCTTGATCATCCTCCTCCACGTGGCTAGTACGACTTCTATCAAGCTTGTTGGTGAGTCCTCCATTCCGAGGACGTTACTTATGGTCTATTGCTATGTATAAGGACTTTCTCTCTTTGACTTATGTATTGAATATGAAGGTGAGCCCAGTTGCTTTGTCTTGGCCCCTGCTTTTATCTATGTATTAGAGGTGTTGTTGAACATGTTATGTGTCTATGCTATGAGCTTGACTCTATTGACTCTTGATGTTTACAATATGGAAGTTTATCCTTAGTCCCAATTTTTCTTTGTTTACATTTATCTCTTATTGTCATTCTAATTACTTTCGCGACCAAGGATGTGTAACGATATGCTATGAGGCTTGTTTGGGGTTCCTTCTGGTTCCCCATTCGTCGGTCACGTCTAGGCCCTAGGCTTGGGTCATGACAGTTACTTAGAAACTCTTGTACTTATGACTCCAACTTTTGAGATTTTAAATCAAGGGGTCCTTTGGTACAAATATCAACAATGCAGAGATTAGTATTGTAGGGATTAGTAACGCAGGGATTAGTAATGCGAGGATTATTTTTATCAAGTGTTTGGTTCATTACTTCTCACCTAATCTTGTGGTTGGTTTAAAATTTTACAAGAACCTTCTTTTCCACTTATATCCTTGAATCATTATGGGATATTATATTTCATGTAATTGGGTCAAGTACATAATTGCTAGAGATTTTTTTTTGGTAGCCTTCTTACTAGCTTGGAGAAGAAAACATTTGTTGTCATGTTTTCTACTTAATTTCTCACTTGAGTTATTTGAAGATAAATAATTATCATCTTAATAAATTAATTATTCACAAAATATCAATTTATAATTTAATAAAGATAGAACATCTACTTTTAAAATTGAAAAGACCATAAACAATAATAAGATTGAATAAACCATCTAAGTATAATTTAATATAGATAGAACATCTACTTTTAAAATTGAAAAGACCATAAATAATATTAAGATCAAATAAATCATCTATGTTTACAGATAAAAATTGCAAGTTGTGGTTTTAAATGGAGTTAATATCTTAAATTACTCAACTTCGAGAATTTATCTATTGAGCTTTGTTTTGTATAATAAAATCACTCAATAAGGCATTTGTATCAACAAAATAACTCAACTTAATTAAACATCAAAACTAATTTTTGACATGCCAATTTAATTTTTTATATTATGTAAATATGAACCCATAAATAAATAAAATTTAAAAATTTGATATGACAAGAAAATTATTTTATATAATGTAAATATGAACCCAAAAATAAAAAAATTGTAAGTTTATTTATTTAAATAAATTTATTAGTACAAAACTACAACTATAAAACATAACATTAAGAAAATAAAAAAATAATTAAAAGAATTTAAGGGGATTGAAGGATAGTTTGGTTATTTAGGGGCTTATACAAGGATTGTTAAACCTTGGATTAGCTATCCCTCCATTTTCTAGGGATAAAATAATACCTTGAATGAGGTATAACTAATTCATGGGTTAAATCAAATAAATTAACCAAACAATGGATTAGTTAAATTATCCAAGGATTAAGGACTATTCTTAATCCATCGACTATTTTTATATAATACACTCTACCAAAAAGGCCCTAAGTGTTGTTGTTGCTTTTACTTTGGTCTTATTTGTCTTTAGTCGCGATCCGATTTTGGACAAAAAAAGAAAGAACAGTTAAAAAAAAGGGGGGGGGAGATAAATG
>DF359623.1:37154-53070 GCA_000787875.1 Solanum virginianum
TATGGTTTCAACTTTCTTTGATGGGAGGATTTTCAAAGTTTGCGATTTCCAAAGAAGAATCGGACCCCCACGCCAATGTATTAACATTGTCCAATTTTTTTGTGTTCCAGTCCAAGACTTTTGGGTCTAAGGCCTAAGCCTTCCTATGTGTGAAAATTCCTATACTTAGTCTTATTTTACTCTCATATCATTCAAGACATTCCCAAATACTCACTCAAACACTTAGCTAATATTTCATCTCCTAAATTCAAGTCTCAAACTCATCCAGATTTCAATGTTCTCACTCAGGCTTCAAGTCTCCAGCTCTAATCTTCATCAAATTATTCTCCAAAACTAAGCTACGTGGGTTTTTTCATGGGTTCCATTCACCCATAATGCACAAGATTTCTTTTACCTTTTATTGCATGATTTAGAGTTGATTTACTTACGGGTCATATTTATTAAGATATTCACTGCGTACTATATTGGGGTTTATGAAATTATGACTGTTATAGCATGTTTTGAGTTATGAATCTAAGACCTAATGTGAGATTTGATGAATGGTTTTGATGTATATTATTTGAGGGTATTACCAAGTATCTATTGATGCTTTTACACTGATTCATTTAACATGATTTCACTCCTGAATTACATGATTTAACACTAGCAATACACACCCACTAGGTGTTTGATAAAATGTCCAATTTAGGATTCTTGAGGAATTGATGGTCCAATGTATGTCTTATGAGTTGAATGACTATATGATGATGAAAGAAATGTATATCTGTATTTTTACATGTAGGGGTTATGAACTATGTTATGCACCTTACCCTCATGTACGAATCAATGTTACTCACCTACTCATACCTGCATGAAGGGGTCATAAACTATGTTGCACTCCTTAACCTAGTGTATGGTTTGAGGTTATGAAAGGTACAAACATGTAGGGATTATGAACTATGCTACCTTCTACCCTCATGTGCTATTCACTTACTCATTTCTACATGTAGGGGTTATGAACTATGTTATACTCCTTACCCTCGTGTATGATTTGAGGTTATGGAATGTACTCATATAAAAGGATTATGAACTATGTGTTATGTCTCACCCTCATATGTACACATGTAGGGGTTATGACCTGCACTATTCATTGTCTCATGTACTACCCAATACCTACTAGAATGGGTTATGATTCATGCTATATCCCTTACCTTCTAGTACAAGTTATTTGGATGATCTAATCATATCACCTTATTGGGTTAAATAAGCTATGTAATAATAATTATTTTCAAGTATGTTTTACTTTAGGCATTGTTCATGCATGCCATGTTGCTAATATACTTATCTCTTGCTATGATTATGTATTTTGATTATATTACCCATCTCTTGTTATGTTGCATCCTGCATACTTAGTACACTCCAAAGTACTAACATATACTGTATGCCTACATGATATCACCATGTAGGAACCGAAGCCCCGCTTGAGCATCTCCACCCACGTGGCTAGAACAGTTTCACTCAAGCTTATTAGTAAGTCCTCCATTCCCGGGACACTGCTTATGATCTCATGCTATGTTCTAAAACTATCTTTCTTTTATGTATACATTAACTATGAGGGTAAACCAGGTTGCTTGTCTTGGACCCCGCTCTTATCTATGTAGTAGAGATGTTGTTAGACATGTTATGTATCCATGCTAAGAGCCTTGACTCTCTTGTTTCTTGATGTTTATGATATGAAAGTTTACCCCGGACATATTATGTATCTATGCTATGAGTCTTGACTCTCTTGTTTCTTGATTTTTATAATCTGGAAGTCTCCCCTTAGTCCCAATTCCCCTTTATGTTTATCTCTTATTCTCATTTTAATTGCTTTCGCGACCAATGATGTGTAATGATATGCTCTGAGCCTTGTTTAGGGGGTTCATTCGGGTTCCCCATTTGCCGGTCACGTCTAGGCTCTAGGCTTGGGTCATGACAATTGAGTCATCAAGAAAACAAAAATAAAAAATAAAAACTTTTACGAAGGGTTTTAAAAAATATAAGATAAACTAATCAAATATTTAGTGAATTAATTAACATAGTTATAGTTTCACTCCATGTATGACCTGGTTGGTCATTTTTTGTCTTATCTATGAAAATTACATTTTTACCCATTCGTAAGTTTCTTTGGGCCTATTTTGAACTATTTGAATAGTTGGGCCTAAAATCCTGAGTTTTAAAAGTTGAAAATATAAGTTTTGGCATTTTTGAAAACTTAAGTTATTGAAAATGTGAGTTTTTGTGTCGTTCTGAATTTTGAAGGGCGGATCGGGGATTAGTTGATTTCATTAGCTTCGAAATCTCAAAACTGAACTACAGGAAGTTGTGGAATTGACTTTGGAGTTAAAATGAGGTTTTTAGGCCCAAAATTATCATTTTGGTCAATTTCGAGACCAAAAATTTACTATGGTCAACATTCGGAGTTCGAAAGCTTGGATCAAAATTTCTATAGCTCCAGTAGTTTTGAATGGGAAAACTAACGCTAGAAATGGTCTCGATATAACTTTTTGAGTTGTCGAGGATAGTTTTGGTATTTTGATATTTTAAACTAGTTTTATTGACTTGAATCAGTGAATGTGACGAGGAGGCCTTAAAATTGATTTTCATTGATTTTGTGTAGTTTGGATCATTGGTTCTAGTATGGGTACATATAAAGTTTGTGAAATTCAAATTTCAAATGAGATTAGAGTGCGTACTTCGAGTTTGGTTAAACCTGTGATTATGTTGGTGCATAGTTTCTGGTGCAGGTGTATTTTTTTTCTCTATGTTCGTGGATGTATTAGAGGCTATGTACTCCAATTCTTATGATTAAACAGTTTTAAACTGTAAAGACCTGGCCCAACACTGTGAAGTATTGTCCGCTGTTGGGCCTAGCCCATCATGAATTTATCTATTTAGCTCACCCTTAAAGGCACCTAACAGTATATAGACCAGTCCTCTACTTATATACCTAGAATCACTCCTGTGTTTTTCCAATGTGGGATATCTCCTCTCAAGATGGATTATTACATACACCCCCTCTATGGACTCAGCGTCCTCGCTGAGGTTTGCCCCACCGCATGGGATTCACCTAGACTTAGCACTAAGGTTTGCCCCGCCTCATCGGGATTCATCTAAACTCAGTTCAACTCTAATCTCACATCGACAAGGCTGACATAGGAATGGCTCTGATACTACCTGTAATGACCTGGCCCAACACTGTGAAGTATTGTCTGCTTTTGGGTCTAGCCTATCACAAAAATTTATCCCTTTGGGCTCATCCCAAAAGGCACCTCACAGTGTATAGACCAGTCCTTTACTTATATATCCAGTATCTCTCATATGTTTTGCCGATATGGGACATCTCATCTCAAGATAGGTTATTACATACATCCCCTCTATGGACTCAACGTCCTCACTGAACCCATCTTGAGATGAGATGTCCCACATCAGCAAAACACGGGAGAGATGTTGGGTATATGAGTAAAGGACTGGTCTATATATTGTGAGGCACCTTTTGGGGTGAGACCGAATGGACAAATCCATGATGGGCTAGGCCCAAGAGCGAACAATACTTCACAGTATTGGGCCAGATCATTGTAGGTGGTATCACATCCACTCTAGTGTCAGCCTTGTAGATGTGGGACTAGAGTCCAACTAAGTTTAGGTGAGTCTTGCTGAAGCAGGGCAAACCTCAGTGTTAAGTCTAGGAGAATCTCATGCGGTAGGGCAAACCTTAGCAAGGACACTGAGTCCAAAAGGGGGTGTATGTAACAACCCATATTGAGATGAGATGTCCCACATCGACAAAACACATAAGAGATGCTGGGTATAAAAGTAAAGCACTAGTTTATATACTGTGAGGCGCCTTTTGGGGTGAGCCAAAGGGACAAATCCGTGATAGGCTAGGCCCAAGAGCGGACAATAGTTCACAGTGTTGGGCGAGGTCGTTAATAAACTCAGGAAACACCATTTTTAATCCATTTCAAACTTCTAAGATTTTTTGGGCGATTTTAAAGAATGATTTTCTAAGATTCTTATTTTGTAAGTGTTTCTAACACTAAACTAATCATTTTTTATGAGTTCTATCTTGATTTTATCTTTGATTTCATGACATTAAACACCCAAAATTGGGGGATTCTTAGACTATGTTTCCCAAATTTTAACTATTAATTTCTCCTTCATTTTAAGCTCGATTTTAATAGAATTTTCACTCATGAACTACTTTTTAGTAGAACTTGATTTTGAAATCAATTTCTAGATTTGAGACTTTTGAATGTTAGCCCTAATTTTGACCATTTTGCCCCTAAGCCTCAATTATGCCAATATGGATATTAAAATGCTTCGCTTAATGAGTAGTAGCTATTGTTGATAGTGGTTGATTGAATTAGAGGCTCAATTTGAGGATTTGAGTTGATTGAAAGCTTGTTCAAGTGTGGTTTCAACACTGAGGTAGGTTCCGCTAACCTTTTTGGGACTGAATTTGAGTTATTGAGCATGCTCATGTGATAATTGTGAGATATATATTGAATAATGAGCCAATAGTATGATATGTTTGGATTTAATGGGAATACGACATTGGTTATATTGAATATTGAGGAAATTGCGATCCTATTGATTAATTAAGATGAAATTATGTGACTTGAGGTAACTAGGATATCATTATGATAACATGAGACATTAGATAGCTTCTGGATAGAGTTGTGACAAGTTGATGATGACTACGGTGAACCTAAGAGTCATGAGCCTAATTGGAGGTTTTTGTGGAGTTTTGATTGATAAATAGCTTGATCGTTGTTGAGATAGTAATGATATGAGATATTGATGGCCTAGTGGTAATATTTGATATACATGATATAGCCGTATAATGTTATACTCCATTTTTGTATTGATATGCACATATCCTACATTGATTAGTTGCATTGGTATGCACAAATCTTATACTCCATTGATGCGTTGGTATGCACGTATTGTAATAACCCGCAAGTAGTGAGATTGGAATGGAACTTTCAAACTCTACCTAAGTTCTTTGCAAGCCTTCAATTCAAATTTATTTATATAGTTTAAGGTCATCATGGGTCTCCTACATCAAGCCAAGTTCAAAGGAATTCCATTGGCTAAGCATCTCACAAGAACTGATAGAAAGGTCAACTTTAAAGGGTCATATCTCTTAGCATAAAACAAATTGGGTGATAAAAGCTCTTTGAATTAGCTTTCCAACGCATTTGGTTTCACTTAATTCCAAGTTTGGATCAAGAAGTTATGCCTATTTTTATAAAGCCATCCTGTGCTATGTTCCCTCCTTTTTGTTGAGGGAAGCCACACGGGCACCCATACGGGCCGTGTAGCTTCTCATTGACGATGGGGTTGGGGTATCATGAAGTTTCTTCCCAAAATGATATTCTAAGTGTGGAATCACTATCTCAAAACTTGGTACTTTCATATGGACGCTTGTATGGCCCGTGAAGCTTTTCGCACGACCTTCATTGGAAGCACCCTTGTCTTGAAGATAATTTGGTGAAATTTTCTAAGTGTGGGCTCACGGGCACCTATACGGTCCGTGTGGCTTCATACGGTCTATAAGGCCTCTAGTGGAACCTCACTTATCTTGATGAAACATTTTTGAAATTTTCCAAGTGTAGGTTCACGGCAAAGTATACGGTCCGTGTGGTGTGTCATGGAAAGTATAGTCCTCCTTGAAGTGATGATTTTCAATTTTTCAACTCACTTTATTAATGGTATTTTTGTAATTATGGTTTATTCTAAGGGTCTTTTGTGACTTCCTATGCTACCTAAAGACTTCCTAATGACCTAAACTCCATTCCTCTCATTCAAATTCATTCCTCACATTTAAAAAGTCTCTCAAGTCTCTCTCAAAGAACTCTAGTGAGAATTAAGCTTGGGGATCAAGGAAGGACTCTTTCTTCACCAAATTTCTTCTTGAATATTCTCTATTAGCTAAGGTATGTGGGTTTATTATTGGTCCCTTTCAACCAAAAAGACCCAAAACCCTTTTTACTCAATTTCATGGAATTTTAGCTTAATTTAAATATAGGTTTTCAATATTATTGCTTATTAAATTCAATTGAAGTATGGGATATGTTTATCTGATGATTTTAAGTTGATTTAAGCCCTAACATAACGAATTGCTTTGAAATTATGAAGTTATGAATATGCATGTCCCCTTTAAAGCTTGATTTATGCATGAGTAATCTATATAATGATTTAAATGTGAATTTTACTTATGTCTTTTCTTGCATTTAATAACGTATTGTTGATTTAAGTTTGAATCTATATTATACATGTTATTCTCACATCATTCATGGCACATCCATTCATGAGCATTGGATTTTATGAAAATTATTATGAAATGGGTTAAGCCCATATATGTCTATGAATATGATTGTGATGAAAATACGGTTATGAACATGAATCTACGAACATGAGTATGATACAAGTTGAATGCCATTATGATATAATTTACTAGTAATATGAACTTGACTTCTACATGAATACGAATTATACGGGTATGCATATGATATAACATATTGCATGAGTATGTAATCACAAGTGTGTATTGATGAGGATGGGCACAAGCCTCCCTTTATAATGCATAGATGAGGATAGGTACAACTTTTCCTATGCACATGGTTATATGAGCTAAGGGTGCATTGATGAGGATGGGCAACCTTCCTTTTACATAATGCATAGATGAGGATAGGTACAATCTTCCCTATACACATTGTTACATGAGCTAGCTATGTATTTAAGAGGACGGGCACAACCCTCCCTTTACATAATGTATAGATAAGGATAGGTACAACCTTCCCTATACAAACTTATGTCATGAGCTAAGTGTGTATTGATAAGGATGGGTACAACCCTCCCTTTACACAATTTAGGTAAGGAGTGACACATTGAGTGCTAGTATATGTGGGTTATGGCTGCTCTATGGTTTTCATGTAATATATTGTGCAGGTTAACATCATCTTTCTTTCATGTTGCATGCCTGTATACACTTACATTCAAACATACTAACACATACTTTTGTCTACATGATCTAACTATGTAGGGACCGAAGACTACATTCATCAACTGCTTGACGGCTAGTTGGATTTGAAAAAGTTGTTATGGTGAGTCCTTCCTTCCAAGGCAAGCCACCATCATCTACCTTATGTTTCTTCCATTCATGCTACTATTTATTTTTTAGGGTGAAATCGGGACATGATTTGGCCCTCGTCCTATCTTATGACTAGAAGCATTGTTGGAATCTTGTAGACTAATGTATGCATATATGTTATATGTTGATATTTGGAGCTTATGATCATGACTATCTTTTGGATATAACTATTATGAATTGATTATGAGTACTTTGATGTGATTATGTTATGGTATGGAATTTGGAAGATCCTAAGTCCCATATTTCCCCATATAGTGAGTCTTACTTTCCTGACCCCTAGAATTATGTGTTTACTATTTATATACGCTTCTAAACCAATGATGGGAATATGGACACTTTGAGGCTTGTTCGGGGACTCCTGGGGTTTCATTCGCTATGTCTCTCTTAGACCCTTGGTCTAGGTCATGACACATATATGTGACTAGCTTCATTGTTATGCACATATCTTATACTAGACTAGGTGCATTGGTATGCACAGATCTTATTTCTGATTAGATTTATTGATATGAACACATGTTATATATGACTGATTACATTTGTATACATATATTTGGTACATGATTGGCTGCATTGTTATGCAAATTTCTCATTACCTTTGCATCATTTAAGATATTATGATTCATGTTAAGATAGTGGTTATGGCCTGCTATGCTTTGAGATACTTCTAATTATAGCCTACGATGCCTTATTATATATTTGAGTACATGTCCTGTGATATTGGAGTTCTATCTTATAGCTTCATCTTGAGAGATGTGTACATTGGCTCGATAGATATGTCCACACCCAACTTCGGGAGGCTACGATATTCTTATTAGGAAAGAGTTTTCACACCTTGCTTCCATTAGTGTGTTTCTTTATATCAACCATTTTGAAAGTGTCTAATCTACTCCTTCTACGTAGATACCGACTTCCAGATCCCGTCGATCAGTGGGAGAACTTGAGGCAGCTGATGTGGCTCCTACCTGAGGTCGACGTAGAGTTCGGGTAGGACCAGGTGCAGAGGACATGTTAGAGGGGTAGCTCCACCTCAAAGGTAGACTAGATTGGCTTCTAAGAGCGTGTTCATGAGCCAAAGCGGCCTATTAACCCTTTTGCGATTGTTATTACTCCACTTTAGGCATCTAGACTGAGTTGGGTACTCAGTTACAGACTTTGACTATTTCTTTTTCTACTGCAGCTCCTTTGTTTGTGGTGCCACCATCTTCTATCAGCCTAATTATGTCTACAATGGAGCAGAAGAGCTTTGAGAGGTTTGTGCGATTAGCTCCACCATGATTTGATGGCACACTTGGCGATAGAGCTTATGATATTTTGTCAAAGTGCCAAGACCAATTGTGTAACCTGGCTATTCTTGAGTCGTATAGGTGAAACGCCCCAAAAAATGCCTGAAATATGCCTCGAAAATACCCATATTCATAATTTTCATATATCTCAAAATATGTGCATGATATCAAATATTCGACTTTATATTAGTGATCATGGGGTAAAATTGACTGGGTGATAGGTATAACCCTGATTTTAGAGCAACCGTATCAAAATTTAATTTTTCAAAATTTTCTATTTCCAGAATCGATCCGCGCCCCTGGAGTGACGCGGCCAGGGCACGGACTTATACATTTTTTTTGCCAATTTTTTTTAGTTCGGTCCAAGGCCTTAGAGTCTTGTGCCTAAGCCTTCCCATGCATAAAAACACCTATACATAGTATTTTTTAAATCTCATATCATTCAAGAATTTCCCAAAACCCTCTCTAACACTTGGACAAATATTTTACCTGAATTCAAGTGATTCAAAATCATTTCTAAATTCAGGAAATTCATTCAAATTCATCAAGGAAATCTCCAAAGGTGAGGTATGTGGGTTTCAACCATTAGGTCCTTTCATCCATAGTGCCCAACCTTCCCTTTTATACAAATTACATGTTTTCAAGTTGATTTATTTATGGGTATTCTTACCATGAACTTGATTATAAACAATATTAGGGGTTTTCATGAAATATGGACTGTGTAAGAATGTTTTGAGCTATGAGTCTATGTTCTATGATGAGATTTGATGAAGGGTTTTAATGTATCTTGCATGAGGGTGTTACCAAGTGTTGGTGGGTTTATTTATACTAAGTTGTCTCACATAATTTCACTCTTGAATTGCATGATTTTGAACTAGTATTACGCATCAATCAAGTGTTTGATAAAATTTTCGGTTATGGGTTCTTGAGTTGTTGATGGTCTAATGCATGGCATAATAGTTAAGTGACTTTATCATGATAAATGGAATATATATATGTGTTGATTTCATGAATAGTATCAATGGTGATGCAAGTTGACCACGCCTCGTTCGGGGGGTGGTAGGCCCAAACAACCATCTTGGGGGATTGTACCTCAATCACCTCGCTCGGGGGATGGTAGGCCTATGCAACCATGTTGGGGGTTTTGTACCTCAATCACCTCACTTGGGGGTGGTAGGCCCGTGCAATCATATTGGGGGTGTGTACCTCAATCGCCTTGCCAAGGGGGTCGTAGGCCTTGGTCCCTATTATGATTATCTCTTCCTACACATGCAATATGTTCTACATAAGCATATTTTACTTCAACCATAATTCATACATGTCATATTGTTACTTTGATCTTCTATTGCCTATATGTACGCATTTTGCTTATGTGGCCAATCTCTTGTTGCATTGTATCCTACATACTTACTATATTCAAATATACTAACGCATACTCTATGCCTACATGATGTTACCATGTAGGAAATGGAGCTCCACTTGACAATCTTCCTCCTCCACGTGGCTATTACTATCTTTGAAGCAAGTTTGGTGAGTCCTCAACTCCGAGGATGATATGTTTTGATCTTATATTATGCAAAGACTCTATTTCTTTTATTCTCTGCTTTTTACTATGAGGATGAGCCCGAAAAGTTGTCTTGGCCCCCTCTCAAATCTAAGTTTAGAGGTGTTGTTCGAGAAGTTATGTAATGATGCTTTGAGTGTGACTCTCCTGACTCTTATATGTTTTTAAGCTATGAAGTACTCCTCTTAGTCCCTTTGTCCCTATTTATATTCTCTTAATGTTGTTTAATTGCTTCTACGACCAAGAATATGTGAATAATATGCTAAGAGGCTTGTATGAGGTACCTTTTCGTTCCCATTTAACATGTCACGTCTAGACCCTAGGCTTGAATCATGACAAACTTGGTATTATCAGAGCATTATGTTGTTAATGGTCCTCGGTATCCAATACACCATGTCGATTAGAGTCTTATTCATAGTTGTGAAGTGCACCACAACTCTGAGTAAGAGGCTATGAGACATTTTAGGAAATGTTTTCCCTTCTTCTTAATCCATGTTATGCTATAAGAGTTACGGTAAGGCTTTATCCTAACGAATATTCTTTATTATGCTAGATCATACTTATCCCAAGAGGAAGAATAACTCATACACCCGAAGAACAACCAGCTCATGAAGAGTTCCAAGATGCAATTGCCATGCTAACTCAAGCTATGACTAATCAAATCAACCAAGGGCCTCAATCCCCTCATGCTCTTACTCCGGTATTTAGAGTAAGGGACTTCATGAGGATAAACCCACTAGAGTTTCATAGGTCTAAGATAGATGAAGACCCTCAAGAATTTATTGATGAGGTGTACAAAGTGTTGTCCATCATGGGTGTTAGATCAGAGGGGAAAGCGGAATTGACGGCCTACCAACTCAAAGGGGTGGCCCAAATATGGTTTACTCAATAGAAGGAGAAGAAGGGAACAACAATGTGATCCTTTGGGAGGAGTTTAAGACGGCATTTCTCAATTGGTTCTTCGCACTTAAGCTTAGGGAGGCCAAAATGATGGAGTTCATGAGTTTAAAGCAATGATCTATGAGTGTGAAGGAGTATGCCCTCAAGTTCAACCAATTCTTGAAATATGCTTCACAATTAGTTGTCGACCCAGTGTCTAAAATGAAGAAATTTGTGATGGGATTATCCAATTTGGTTAATGAGGAGTGTCGTGCCGCTATGTTGATAATTGACATGAATTTGTCCCGCCTAATGACATATGCCGAACAATTGGAAGGGCAAAAGCTTAGGAAAAGGAGGAGTGGTGAGGCCAAAAGGGCCTATTTTGATGGTAAATTCCAAAGTCTCAAAGGTGGCCGATTTCATCAAGGGCAAGGGTCTTCTTATACTCCTAATAGAAGGTTTGCCAATGATAACCCAAGGGTCCAAGATGATGGTGGGCTGGTGCCCAATGCTATCTTGTCCAAAATATGGTAAGGGTCATAGTGGCCCATGCTTGAGGGAGATTTGATGAAGGGTTTTAATGTATCTTGCATGAGGGTGTTACCAAGTGTCCAAAATATGGTAAGGGTCATAGTGGCCCATGCTTGAGGGATACTAATGCTTGTTTTATGGGGAAGTGGGGCACAAGGCGAAGGATTGCCCTTGTAACAGGAAGAAGGGTAGAGATGGTCATCCACAAGGCCGAGGTGCAAATATCGTTCCTTTGGGAAGGGGAGGTCAACAATGCAGTGCCCTAAGGTACAATCGGTTCTACGCTCTTCAAGGGAGGCAAGGGATAGATGAGGTGTTCGATGTCATCACTGGTATGTTAAAAGTCATTGGTTTTGATATGTATGCATTGATAGACCCGGGTGCCACTCTTTCCTTTGTTACTCTTTTTATTCTCAAAACATTTCGTGTTGAACTCGAATTATTGTGTGAACCTTATGAAGTGTCTACTCTTTAGTGCATCCATTGTTGCTAGAAGGGTCTTTAGAAATTGTCTTGTTTTCATTTTGCATAAAATATTGCCTTGTAAATTTGTTGAGTTGGATATGGTGGGCTTTGATGTCATTCTTGGGATGGATTGGTTGCATACATACTATGCTTCTATTGATTGTAGAACCCATAGGGTCAAATTCCAATTCCCAAATGAACTCATTCTTGAGTGGTAGAGTCATGATATGGTGCTCAAGGATAGATTCATTCCTTGCATTAAAGCCCATAAGTTGATTTCTAAGAGGTGTCTATATCATCTTGTGAGGGTTAGGGATGTTGAGTCCAAAGTCCCTCCTATAGAGTCAGTTCCGATGGTTATTTAGTTTCTTAATATCTTCCCTAATGATCTTTCTGGTGTTCCTCCCGAAAGGGAAATAAACTTGGTATAGACCTCTTTCCCGATCTCAACCCCGTTTCTATTCCCCCTTACTGTATGGCCGCGGTGGAGTTAAAGGAGTTGAAGGAGCAATTAAGGGATTTGTTGGAGAAGGATTTTATTAGGCCTAGCCAATCACCTTAGGGTGTACCGATGCTATTTGTGAAGAAAAAAAATGGGTCCCTTAGAATGTGCATTGATTACTGGCAACTTAATAGAGTCACCGTCAAGAATAAGTACCTTTTACCAAGGATTGATGATCTATTTGACCAACTTCAAGGGGCTAGTAACTTCTCTAAAATTGATCTTCAATCTGGGTATCACCAAGTGAAGGTAAGGGAGTGTGACATTCCCAAGACGGCCTTCCAGACTAGGTATATGAATTCGTGGTTATGTTTTTTGGGTTGACCAATGCACTGGCTATCTTCATGAATCTTATGAAAAGGGTCTTCAATCCCTATGTTGAATTTCTTGTGGTGGTATTTGTTAATGATATTTTGATCTATTCCCATAGTGAGGAGGAGCATGTGAGTCATTTGAGGGTGGTGCTACAAAAATTAAAGGAATAGAAGTTGTATGCTATGTATGAGAAGTGTGAGTTTTGGTTGCAAGAGGTTGCTTTTATAGGTCATATAGTATCAGGGATGGTATTAAGGTGGATCCTGAAAAGATAAAAGTGATTCGAAATTGGCCTAGACCTTTGACTCCATCGAATATTAGAAGCTTCTTGGGCTTAGTGGTTTATTACCGGAGGTTTGTGAATGGGTTCTCTTCTATTGCTTCTCCTATGACTAAGTTGACTCAAAAGAAGGCTAAATTTGTGTGGACTGATGAGTGTGAAAAGCGTTTCCAAACTTTGAAGGATAAGCTTATCTCCACTCCTATCTTATAAACCTAACCAAGTTTAGTGTGGACTGATGAGTGTGAAAGGAGTTTCCAAACCTTGAAAGATAAGCTTGTCTCCACTCCTATTTTGTCACTATTTGAAGGGTTAGAAGGGTTTGTTATGTATTATGATGCTCAAGAATTGTTTTGGGTTGTGTATTAATACAAACTGGTAAGGTGATAGCCTATGCTTCTAGACAACTTAAGGTGCATGAAAAGAATTATCCTACACATGATCTTGAATGGCCACCATGGTATTTTCTTTGAAAATTTGGTGTTATTATTTGTATGGAGTGCATATTGATGTGTTTACCGATCATAAGAATCTCCAATATGTGTCCACCCATAAAGATTTCAACTTGAAACAGTAAAGGTGGTTAGAGCTTCTTAAAGATTATGATATGATAGTGCATTACCACCCCAGTAAGGCTAATGTTATGGCCGATGCTCTGAGTAGGGTGTCTATGGGTAGCCTAGCTCATATTGATGATGAGGGCAAGGAGGTCGCTAGAGAGGTCCATCGGTTGGCTAGGTTGGGAGTTAGGTTGTAGGAGGTTGACAATGGTGGAGTAGTGGTGGTTGATGGTTCCAAATTTTTCTTGATTGAGGAAGTGAAGGCAAGACAAGATCTTGACCTAGCCTTGCTAGAGTTAAAGGCCTTGGTGAGAGATGATAAGGTGGAGGTTTTCTCCCAAGGGGGAGATGGTGACCTTAGGTACCAAGGTAGATTGTGTGTGGCTTGTGTTAATGACTTGAGAGAGAAGATTTTTGATGAGGCTCATAATATTTCTTATTCTATTCACCCCGGTTCTACCAAGATGTATAGAGATTTGAGGAAGTGTTTTGGTGGGGTGGCATGAAGAGAGATATTGCTAAGTTTATATCTAGTTGCCATAATTGCCAATAAGTCAAAGTTGAACATCAAAGGTCTGGTGGCCTAACCCAAGATATAGAGATTCCTCTTTGGAAGTGGGAGGAAATCAACATGGATTTTGTGGTTGGGTTGCCTAAGACTAGAAAGGCTTTTGATTCCATTTAGGTTGTGGTTGATAGAATGACAAACTTGGCCCATTTCCTACCTGTTAAGACTACTTATGGTGCCGAAGATTATTCTAGATTGTACATTCATGAATTGATTAGATTGTATGGGGTGCCCTTGTTTATCATATTGGACCATGGTGCTCAATTCACTTCTCACTTTTGGAGGTCCCTCCAAAGAGGTCTTGGTACCAAGGTAAAGCTTAGTATGACCTTTCACCCTCAAACAGATGGCCAAGCCAAAAGAACTATCCAAACTCTTGAGGATATGCTTAGAGCTTGTGTATTGGAGTTTAAAGGTAGCTAGGATGATCATCGTTCAACTCATTGAGTTTGCTTACAACATAGCTATTATTCTAGCATTGGCATGGCTTCTTTTGAGGCTCTCTATGGTAGATGTTGTAGGTCCCGGTGGGATGGTTTGAGGTAAGGAAGATAGCTTTGTTGGGTCTGGATGTGGTTATGGAGGCCATCGAGAAGGTAAGGTTGATAAGAGAAAGATTAAAAACATCCCAAAGTGGTCAAAAGTTCTATGCCGATGTGAGGAGAAGGGATCTAGAATTTAAGGTTGGTGATTAGGTCTATTTCTTTCCTATTTTCTAGCAAAGTATTTTTTATTATTGAAGATGGAACTCCTTTTTTGATTGTTCCACGATATGATCCATTTAACAAAGGATCATACACTTTAGGCATGTATTCTTTTTTAATATCATCATTACACAATCTAGTCTGTGTTTCGAGTATATCCAGAGAAAGAGATTCCTTGTCTAGAATTTTAAGTTGATTTAAAATTTCCTTATTCAGAGTATTACTTTTTTCTTTGTTAGTAGAAACCCACTGATTGTCCAGTTCATTAGGGAACGTTTTTTGAAGTGACTTAATGCATGAAGGGTATGGTTCATTTTGGTAAAAAAGGTAAATTGAGTCCAAGATTTGTGGGTCATTATAGGGTGTTGAGGAAGATTAGTAAGGTGGCCTATTAGAGTAGCCTAGTGAAATAGACTTAGTTCATCCGGTCTTCCATGTGTCTATGTTAAGGAAGTGTGTGGGTGACTCAAATACTATTGTGCCATTGGATGTTGTGGGCGTTGTTGAAGACAACTTGACTTATGAAGAGGTTCCAATAGAAATTTTTAATAGACAAGTGAAGAGGTCGAGGAACAAGGATGTAACTCCGTTATGGTCCTTTGGAGGAATCAACAAGTTCAAAGTGCCACATGGGAAGCCGAAGCGAACATGTAAAAGCGATATCCCTATCTCTTCCATTCTATTCAATCCAAAGGTACTAATCTAAGTTTCCTACATGATTTCAAGTCTTAAGTTTCAACCCTCATGTCATTTGCATACATTCATGTTTAAATTGACAAGTTCATGGTGATTTTGGCACTTATGTTGAGATTTTTCAAATGATGTTTAAGTGCATTGTTGCATTTTTATGTGGCCTAAAATTATCTTGCTTACTTCTCTTATATACATTTCTTTGACATTCAAGGATGAATATTCCCAAGGGGGAGATATTGAAATGCTTCAAAAAGTGCTCGAAAATGTGCCTTGGAAATGCCCATATTCGTAATTTCTATATATCTCAAATTCCATGCCTGATATTGACAATTCAATTTCATATTTGTGATTAGGGATGCAAAATTGAGTTGGGAATAGGTATAACCCCGATT
>DF359623.1:53121-71069 GCA_000787875.1 Solanum virginianum
GAATAGGTATAACCCCGATTTTAAAGCAATCGTAACAAAATTTAATTTTCCAAAATTTTTTATTTCAAGAATCAATCCGCGCCACTGGCACGATGTGGCCAGGGCGCAGACCTATACATCTTTTTTTGCTAATTTTTTTTTAGTTTCGGTCCAAAGACTTGGGGTCTTGGGCCTAAGCTTTCCCATGCGTAAAAACAACTATACTTTGTCATTTTTCAACCTCATATCATTCAAGACATTCCCTAAAACCCTCTCTAACTCTTCATTTTTATACAAATTACATGTTTTCAAGTTGATTTACTTATGGGTATTCTTACTATGAATTTGATTATAACCTATTATGGGGTTTTCATGAAATGTGAACTGTTTAAGCATATTTTAAGTTATGAATCTATGTTTTATGAAGAGAATTTATGAAGGATTTTAATATATCTTGCATGAGGGTGTTACCAAGTGCTGGTGGGTTGATTTACTTTAAGTTTTCTCAAATGATTTCACTCTTGAATTGCATGATTTTGAACTAGTATTACACAGCCGCCAAGTGTTTTAAAAAAATATTTGGTTATGGGTTCTTGAGTTGTTGACAGTCTAATGCATGGTATATGAGTTAAGTGACTTTATGATGATGAAAGGAATGTATATATGTGTTGATTTCATGAATAGTATCTATAGTGATACAAGTTGATCACGCCTCATTTAGGGGGGTGGTAGGCCCGAACAACCATGTTTGAAGGTTTGTACCTCAATCACCTCGCTCGGAGGGTGGTAGACTCATGCAACCATGTTGGTGGTTTGTACCTCAGTCGCCTCGCTCAGAGGGTGGTAGGCCCGTGCAACCATGTTTTGGGGGGTTTGTACCTTAATCGCCTCACTAAGGGGGTGGTAAGCTTTGATCCCTATTATGATGGTCTCTTCCTACACATGTAATATGTTCTATATAAGCATATTTTATTTCAAGCATCATTCATGCATGTCATATTGTTACTATGCTCATCCATTGCCTATATGTACGCATTTTGCTTATGTTTCCAATCTCTTGTTACATTGTATCCTACATACTTAGTACATTTAAATGTACTAACGCATACTCTATGCCTACATGATGTTACCATATAGGAACCGATGCTCTACTTGACCATCTTCCTCCTTCATGTGGCTAATACTATCTTTGAAGCAAGTTTGGTGAGCCCTCAACTCCGAGGATGATATGTTTTGATCTTATGTTATGCAAAGACTCTATTTCTTTTATTGTATATTTTTTACTATAAGGGTGAGCCTGGAAAGTTGTCTTGGCCCCCACTCAATTTTAAGTTTAGAGATGTTGTTGGACAAGTTATGTAATGATGCTTTGAGCTTGACTCTCTTGACTCTTGTGTGTTTTTAAGCTATGAAAGACTCCCCTTAGTTCCTTTGCCCCTACTTATATTCTCTTAATGTTGTTTAATTGCTTCCGCAACCAAGGATGTGCGAATGATATGCTAAGATGCTTGTTTGGGGTCCCTTTGGGTTCCCATTTGCCATGTCACGTCTAGGCCCTAGGCTTGGTTTGTAACAATAGGGTTGCCTACACTTCATATCAGTTCACCGGCCTTTCCCAGGAGTAGTGGAGGTCAATGGTAGCTCATCGACCTGTTAGATCTCCAGCTATGACCTGGGGATAGTTCACTGAGATATATTTGGAGAGATTCTTGCCCTAAATCTCTGAGACAGCTGCTGGGATGAGTTTAACAAGCCACAACAAGGATCTATGTTTGTTTCTAATATGAGTCTAGATTTCATGCCTTATCAAGATATGCCTTGTCCAGTATTCCTACTAAGTTCGAGAGGATTTGATGGTTTGCCAAGGGCTTGGCAGGGTATATTCAAGAGGCTGCACCTTCCTTGGTGTTGACTAGAGGTACTTTCCTGAGTATTGTAGATCACGCTCATATGATAGAGCATATCATGTAGGATAGACAGTGTGGTGGGAAGAGGTTCCATTAATGTGGATCGTTTAGTAGACACCCGCCACAAGATCAAGAGATTTAGAGGTAAGGCTGGGCAATTTAGACAGCTCTTCCAGCATTTGATAGTATAGATAAATCCAGATTTTCTCAGGTGGTTAGTGCACCCAAGCGTGATGACTTTTTAGGGCAACCATCTTAGAGGCAGGAGACCAGGGCTTGTTATCATTGTGATGAGATTGGGCACTTGGCTCATCATTGTTCTCACCATGTACCTCCTGCTTAGATTCTAGGTTCTCAGCAAGTTTATCGAGCTCCAGCACCCATATCCAGGGACACACTTCAGGCTATGAGAGGTGGTGCCAGAGTGGGTCGTGATATAGTGAGAGATGGTGCTCATGGTGGTCCACAGGCTAGTGATGGGCATAAATTTTTCTATGTTGTTTCTGATAAAGCTAAGGTAGAGGCCTCTGATGTAGTTATCACAGGTATGGTTTAAGTGTGCCACTGTTTAGCTTCAGTTTTATTTGATCCAAGCTTTATTTATTGTTATGTATCATCTTATTTTACTTCTGATATTGATATTGTATGTGAGCTGCTTGCCGAGCCTATTTGTATATCTATCCCAGTAGATGAATCTTTAGTGGTAAATCAAGTTTATTGAGGCTGTACTGTGACTTTTATGGGGAGAAATATTGTTGCTAATCTGATATTGTTAAATATGGTTAATTTCAATGTGATTTTGGGTATGGACTGATCGACTCCTTATCATGCTATTCTTGATTGTTATACGAAGATAGTGACCCTATCTTACCCTACTTTGCCTCAGTTGATATGGACTGGAGCATGTAACTTCTATCCTAAGGGTGTTATTTCTTATATGCATGCTTGTCGGTTGATGGGAAAGGGGTATTTGGCATATTTAGCTCATGTTCAGGCTATTTCTTAGGATCCTCCATCATTAGAGACTGCCAGGATTTCTAAAGAGTTTATGGATGTATTTTTGCCTAATTTACCTAGTGTTCCTCTAGATTGCGATGACTTTGCTATTGATGTGGAGCCGGGCACTAAGCCCATACCTATTTCTCCTTATCGGATGGTTTCGACTGAATTGAAGGAGTTGAAAGAACAGTTGGAAGATTTGTTAAAGAAAGGCTTTATTCATCCGAGTGTATCTCCCTAGGATGCTCCTCTATTATTCGTGAAGAAGAAAGATGGCACTATGTGTATGTGTATTGACTAACGTCAGCTTAACAAGGTGATCATCAAGAGTAAATATCTTTTGGCTCATATTAATGATCTATTTTACCAACTATAGGGTACCCCGGTATTCTCTAAGATTGACTTGAGGTTCGGTTATCATCACTTGAGATTTCAAGAGTCTAATATCCTGAAGATAGCTTTTAGGACCCATTATAGGCATTATGAGTTTGTGGTTATGTCATTTGGGTTGACTAATACTTTTAAAACTTTTATGGAGTTGATGAACCGAGTATTTAGTCCCTATTTAGACATCTTTGTGATTATGTTCATAGATAATATCTTGGTTTATTCCAAAAGTGAGGCAGGTTATGTTCAGTATTTGAGGACTGCACTCTAGAGATTGATGGAAGAGAAGTTGTATGCTAAGTTCTCAAAGTGCAAGTTTTGGCTTGAGTTTGTTGCATTTCTTGGCCGTGTTATGTCTAAAAAGGGTATTATGGTCGAGTCGACCAAGGTAGCAGCAGTTTGTGAGTAGGCTAGGTCTACTTCTATGATTAAGATTAGGAGTTTCCTTTGTTTAGTGGGATGTTATCAGCGTTTTGTTCATGGTTTCTCATCTATAGAAGCCTCATTGACTAGATTGACTCAGAAGGCTGTGGCATTTCAGTAGTCGAATAATTATAAGGTGAGCTTCCAAAATCTCAAGGATGTATTGACTTCAGCACCTATCTTGTTTTACCTAAGGAAGGAGTTCCATTTGTGTTTATTTTGATACTTCGGGTGTGGGTTTGGATGGTGTATTGATACAAAAGGGAAAGGTTATAGCCTATGCTTCTAGACAGTTGAAGGTGCATGAGAAGCACTACCCTACCCATGACTTAGTGTTGGTGGTTGTATTCGCGTTGAATTTATGGCGACATTATCTTTAAAGGGTGCACTGCGAGATCTTTACCAATCACCGAAGTCTCAAATATATCTTTTCTCAATCTAATCTAAACATGAGACAGCTTAGGTAGTTAGAGTTGCTTAAGGACTATGATATCTCTATAATATATCACCCCTGGAAAGCCAATGTGGTGGCAGATGCTTTGAGCTGAAAGACTACTAATATAGGGAGTTTAGCATTCTTGAGGGCTGAGGAGAGACCCTTAGCCTTGGAGGTTCAGACGCTTTCTAGATAGATGGTTCGTTTGGATATTTATCCTCCTTAGGGTATTTTAGCTTTTGCTCAGGCTAGATCTTCCTTGTTTGATCAGATATGTGCTCATCAGTTTGATGATCCTAGGTTATGCTTGATTTAGGACAAAGTGTTGAGAGATGAAACCAAGGTGGCTATTATTGATTCTAATGGTATTTTGAGGACTTCATGATAGAGATTGTGTGCCTAAAGTTGGGGATTGGGTGAGATTGATATTAGAGAAGGCCCACTGTACTAGATATTCCATCTATGCAGGTATGGCTAAAATATATCATGATCTTAAACAACATTATTAGTGGTTTAGCATGAGGAGAGACATAGCTGAGTTTGTGGCAAAGTGTTTAAATTGCCAATAGGTGAATTATGAGCATCAAAAGCCCGATAGATCGATGCAAAGAATGCCCATTCCCAAGTGGAAGTGGGAGAGAGTGACTATGGACTTTGTTACTAGTTTCCCTATGGCCTTGGGCAAGTTTAATTCCGTTTGAGTGGTTGTTGATCGATTGACCAAGTCAACACACTTTCTACTGGTGAATACTAGCTATAGTGTGAAGTAGTTGGCTTAGTTATATATCTGGGACATTATCATATTACATGGTATGCTAGTGTCTATAGTATCAAATAGAGGGTTTATGTTTACTTCTCACTTTTGGTGGGCTTTATAGCGTATGTTAGGTACTAGAGTGGAGTTAAGTTCAGCTTTTTACCCTCAGACTAATGGTGAGTCAGAGTGTATCATTCAGGTGTTGGAGGACATGCTTAGGGCTTGTGTTATTGATTTTGAGGCCCGATGGGTCCAGCACTTACCTTTGGATAGTTTGCGTATAATAATAGTTACCATTCCAGCATCTAGATGGCACCGTTTGAGGACTTGTATGGCCGGGATATAGATCACCAATCAGATAGTTTGGTTCAGGTTTAACCGAGGTGTTGGGTTTGTAGATTTGTTTCATGATACCATGGACCAAGTCCGATTAATTTAGAGTAGACCTCTGACAGCCCTAAGTAACCAGAGGAGTTATGTTAATAGGAGGGTTAAGCCTCTTGAGTTCTCTATTGGTGGCAGTGTTTGACTAAAAGTCTCACCCATGAAGGATGTCATGAGATCCCAGATTCATTGGCCCATTTGAGATTTTGAGAAGAGTTGGTGAGGTAGCTTATTAGTTGGGTTTACCACCGATACTATCTTCTATTCATCCTATTTTTCATGTTTCTATGCTCCGCCAGTACATTCCAAACGATTCCCATATGATATCTTATGACACCATTAAGTTGGGTCCATATTTGTCCTTCGAAGAGGAGCTTATAGCTATATTGGACAGGCAGGTCCGGAGATAGAGGTCCAAAGATATACCTTCTGTGAATTTTCAGTGGTGGCATCGTTCTATTGATGAGGCTACTTGGAAATTGGAGTCTGACATGCGGGCCAAATATACCAGCCTTTTTTAGGCTTTAGGTACTTCTTTTTTCTTATGTTTGAGGATGAATATTATTTTTAGTGGTAAGTAATGTAATGACCTGTTTGGTTATTTTTTGGCCTTATCTATCAAAATTGTTGTTTTACCCTTTTGTAAGTTGCTTTGGGCCTATTTTGAACTATTTGATTGGTTGGGACTGAAATCCTGAGTTTTAAAAGTTGAAAATATGAATTTTGATATTGTTGAAAACTTAAGTTGTTAAAAAAGTGAGTTTTGTGTCATTCTGAGTTTCGAAGGTCGGATAGGGGATTTGTCAATTTCATTAGCTCTGGATTGTCAAATTTGGACTACAAAAAGTTGTGAAACTGAATTTGGAGTTAAAATGAGGATTTTAGGCCCAAAGTTGTGATTTTAGTCATTTTCAGGACCAAAGTTTGACTTTGGTTATCATTCGGAGTTTGAAAGATGGATCAAAATTTTGATAGCTCCAGTAGTTCTGGATGGGAAACTAACGCTAGAAATAGTCTCGAAATAATTTTTGGAGTTGCTGAGGATAATTATGGTATTTTGATGCTTTAAACTAGTTTTATTGACTTGAATCGGCAAAATCTGGCGAGGAGGCCTTAAAAGTAGTTTATGTTGGTTCCATTGAGTCCGGATCGTTATTCTGGATGGGGAAACTAATGCTAGAAATGATCTCGAAATAATTTTTAGAATTGTCGAGGACGGTTTGGGTATTTTGATGCTTTAAACTAGTTTTATTGACTTGAATCAGTAAATGTGGTGAGGAGGCCTTAAAACTGATTTATGTTGATTCTGTTGAGTCCATATCGTTATCTTTTATATAGATACATATAAAGTTAGTGAAATTCTAATTTCGGATGAGTTCCGAGTGCCTAGTCCGAGTTTGATTAAACTTGTGATTTTGCTGATGCATAGTTTCTGGTGCAGGTGTATTTTCTTCTCTGCATTCGCGGAGAATCCTCCACATTTGTGGAGGCATTGGAGGCTTTGCACTCCGCGAACTATGACTAAACAGTTTTAAACTCGGGAAACACCATTTTTAATTCAATTTCGAACTTCTAAGTTTTTTGGGGCAATTTTGAAGAAAGGTTTTCGAAGATTTTTATTGGGGTAAGTGTTTCTAACATTAAACTAATTATTTTCTATGAGTTTTATCTTGATTATATCTTTGATCTCATGAAATTAATCACCCAAAATTGGAGATTTTTAGACTATGTTTTCCAAACTTTAACTATTAATTTCTCCTTCAATTTAAGCTCAATTTTAATGGAATTTTCACCCCATGAACTTTAATCTTTTAGTAGAACTTGATTTTGAAATCAATTTTCAAATTTGAGATTTTCAAATTTTAGCCCTAATTTTGACCATTTTATCCTTAAGCCTAAATTATGCCAATATCAGTATCAAAATGCTTCTCTTGATGAGTAGTAGCTATTGTTGATAGTGGTTGATCGAAATGGAGGCTCTATTTAAGGATTTGAGTTGATTAAAAGCTTGACCGAGTGCGATTTCGGCATCAAGGTAGGTTCGGCTAACCTTTTTGAGATTGGATTCAAGTTATTGAGTATGCTTATGTGATAATTGTGAGATGTAGATCGAATTATAAGTCAATAGCATGATATGTATATGATGTTGGTGATGTCGAATATTGAGAAAATGACAATCCTATTGATTAATTGAGATCAAATCGTGTGACTTGAAATAATTGGGATATCATTATGATAACATGAGACATGAGGTAACTTCTGGATAGAGTTGTGACTAGTTGATAATGACTGCGGTGAACCTAAGTGTCACGAGCCTAATTGGAGGTTCTTATGGAGTTTGATTCATATATAGCTTGATCATTGATGAGATAGCGATGATATGAGAAATTGATGGCCTAGTGGTAATAATTGATATACATGGTATAGTCGTATAATGCTATACTCTATTATTGCATTGGTATGCACATATCTTATATTGACTAGTTGCATTAGTATGCACAGATCTTATACTCCATTGATGATTGGTATGCCCATATTTTATGTGACTAGCAGTTTTGTTATGCACATATCTTATACTAGACTGGGTGCATTGGTATGCATGGATCTTATTTCTGATTGAATTTCATTGATATGCACACATGTTATATATGAGTGATTGCATTGGTATGCACACATTCGATACATGATTGAATGCATTGTTATGCACATATCTCATTACTTATGCATCATTTGAGACATCATGATTCATGTTGAGATAGTGGTTATGGCCCACACTGCCTCGAGATACTTCTAATCATGGCCTACGATGTCTTATTATATATTTAAGTACATGGCCTGCGACACCCTGGGTTCTATCTAGTAGTTTTGGCTTGATAGATGTATTCATCGGCCCCACAACGGTCATGATTTCACCTCATATATGATTCGCGATGCCATTTCATTCTTGCATAGTATTGCATTGCATTATTGGACTGGTTCACTCTCTACGTTTGTTATTATTCATGATTACATTGCTTTGTGTTCTAACCCTTTTGATGCAGGTGATAGGATTCTTCGTTATTACCCACTTGTTCAATTTCTCTCACCAATCGGTTGAACTTACAAGGTGCATTTCGGTGTACTCACTCCTACTTTATTCTTTCCTTGCAGATTGTGCACAGGTTCAGGATAAGGTAGTTGGTCATTCCAGTTGGTCATTCCATCTGAGTGTCTATTATTTATCTTTCTTTAGTTGCGATCCATTTTGGGTCGTGACACTCCATTAGAATTTTCCACTATAGTTTAATGAGAATGACTATTCATGCCCTAAATTTATATATTGACAGCAAATTATACAAATAACTTCTATATTGGAAACAAACTATACAAATTGATTTATATATTGGTAGCGAACTACTTACCTTGTTTGTATATTGACAGGGAATTATACAAACGAATTTGTATATAAATTGACAAGAAATTATAAAAATGGAAATAATCATAGAATAACAAAACTATAGTTATGAAGCGTAATTAGGCAAACTATAGCTAAGGAGCATAATTAAATAGTTATTCATGAACATTCTTCTAAAAAAAGAAGAAGATAATGACTTTCGGCATATATAGATAAAGAGTTAAATTTGTCACTAAACTAAATTTACTCTACCATCAAATATTTTCTTATTGTTGTTACTTGTCTCTGCCTGCTACATTGTTATCACATCAGTGATTGAGCTTATTTATTTTTATTCATATTAAATATGAATCGAGTTAAATATTTTTTTTCTATTTTTACTAGATTCATTTTCGATTTATTCATATCAAACTCGACTTGTTCGTTGAACATCTCTGGTCATCACCATCTTCTGTTCCCCTTTCATTTCTCATGCTATCGCCCTATCACTACCTACACCACTCTATAGTAGGAAATACGCTCAACAACTTGAGCGTAAAATATTAAATACTGTTCTAATGTGTAATATATATTTCTTTCCTATTACTTTTTTTTCGCCCAAAGGGAAAAAAAAATCTCTTCTATTTAGAAAGAATGTTGGCAAAATAGAAGTAGAAAAACTAATATAATAATTAGCTTCGTGACACGTCCCGCGCGCATCCGCGCGCAGAAGTGTCTGCCGCATGCGCACGCCTTGCCCGCCAGCGCGCGCGCACGCAGACAGGCGCACAGCTCTAAGGCCGTGACAATCGGCTATAAAAGGGTTTACCAGAGTTGTTCCTCTCATTCAATTTTTGCATCAATAAATTTAAGGGATAGAGTTTTTACTAGTGCTCAGGTCGGAGCCTCTGTTATTTGTCTGGGGAGATGAATTCAACTTTATACTATATTTTAGTCAAATTTTTAGAATTAATTTATTGGTTAGTTTGGTCTAATGTTTAAAACTAATTTATATATTTATAAAGTGTTTTTTTAAAATAATTTGTGTTTAACGAATAAACTGTAAAAATATTTGTAAGCAATAATTAGTGTTTGATCAAACATTATACAAGTGAAAATGTATTTATTAAAAGTACTTTTCAAAAAATACTTTTAGAGAATTTTTTTTTAAAGCTTATGAACTCCAAAAAGTACTTATTTTTTTCTTAAAATTTGGTCAAATACCTCAATTTTAAAAAATAAATCTTTTGCCACTTAAAAGCTTGATCAAATAGGCTATTATTAGTCTTTTGCTCGAACTATATTCTCTACGGCTTAAAAAGAAGTAACCCCTGGAAGGTGAATTGAATAAGAAATTGACTTTCGTTGCTTTAAAAGGACCCTTGTCTCTCTGGGATCAAAATATGACATATTGATAATATTACCTCTATTCCATTTTATTTGATATTCTTTAAGTTGGCGCGGTATTAAAAAAAATAAAAACTTTTGAAACTTGTAATCTAAAATAATTCTTAAAAATTTGTGTGACTGAAAATTATTTTATTAAGAATAAAAAGAGAATTATCCCAATTAAAGTAAAGTATCATTTTTTTGGGTACGAAACACATAGAGGTGAGTAAATAAAGGAACCTCCTTTCCATACAAAGACTCATATATAGGGTGTGTTTCTTACGATTATTTTTTTAAGAAGAAAATAAAATATTCTCTTACTTATTTTTTTGTGTTTACTAAATAGAAAGATAGTTGAAAATGTTTATATGTAATTTAAGATACACTTCTGGATAGGGATAAATCGAAGACAATGAACTTAAAATACTACTTGTATATAGGGAAAGAAAGAATAACCTTCATATGGTGTTCATTGATCTTGAGAAGGCATATGACAAAGTCCCAAGAGATGTTTTATGGAGGTGTTTAGAGATGAAAGGTGTCCCGTTTGCGTATATTAGGGCGATTAAGGATATATATGATGGAGCTAGAACTCGAGTAAGAACGGTGGGAGGAGACTCTGAGTATTTTCATGTTTGCGTATATTAGGGCGATTAAGGATATGTATAATGGAGCCAGAACTCGAGTAAGAACGGTGGGAGGAGACTCTGAGTATTTTCCTGTGGAGATGGGACTCCATCAAGGATTTGTGTTGAGCCCTTTCTTAACTCAAAGGTAAGTTTTACAGAATGGTGGTTAGACCAAACTCAAAGGTAAGTTTTACAGAATGGTGGTTAGACCATCTTTGTTGTATGGAGTGGAGTGTTGGCCAAAGAATGCATATGTCCAAAAGATGCATGTGGTAGAGATGAGGATGTTGAGATGGATGTGTGGTCACACTAGGAGTGACAAGGTTAGGAATGAGACCATTCGACAGAAACTAGAGGTGGCCCTAGTAGCTGAGAAGATGAAGGAAGCGAGACTGCGATGG
This sequence comes from Solanum virginianum, assembly GCA_000787875.1. NCBI lineage: Eukaryota > Viridiplantae > Streptophyta > Magnoliopsida > Solanales > Solanaceae > Solanum > Solanum virginianum. The sequence continues at coordinate 64,186 of DF359623.1, forward strand.
TTTGGACATGTGAAGAGAAGAAGTATCGATGCTCTTTTTAGGAGGTGCGAGAGGTTGGTTTTAGGAGATACTCAGAGGAGTAGAAGTAGACCGAAAAAGTACTGGGGAGAGGTGATTAGACAAGATATGGTAAAACTTAATCTCACTGAGGACATGACCCTAGATAGGAAGAAGTAGAGGGCACAAATTAGAATTGTAGGATAATTGGTTAGATGGTTACCTAGTCAGGGGGTCTAATAGGTTTGAATAGTAGTATTTTTTTCTAGCATGTATTGTAATTATTTTGTTGTTTATGTGTTAATTGTATTATATTTTCGTATTATTATGTGTTTTCTTTTACTTTTGGTCATATCTAATCCTTTCTGCGTATGAGTTTTGAGATGAGGGTTCCCAGGAAACAGCCTCTCTACTTAGGTAGTGATAAGGTCTGCGTACATTCTACCCTCCCCAGACCCCACTTGTGGAATTTCACTAGATATGTTGTTGTTGTATTATTTTACCTTTTAAAGAACTTGTTATGTTAGAATAATTTTAAAAATATTTAATCAATCAAACATAGAAAAATAAAAAATATTCTCCAAAAATACTTTTCATCGTAGCAAACTAGCTCAAAAGTAGTCATTCCGCAGCAAATAATTGTCAATGGCGTGCTGCAATTAATTTTTATTTGGAGACTTTTATTATTTATTTTATCATCTCCATTTTAATAAGAGCGAGTATTATAGTTTTGGGGAACTTTTCATAGTACACTAAAGTGTGCGCCTTTTTGCTAGGTAGCCTTCCTAACGAACACCTTGGAGCTAGAATAACGATCCACTTCAATAATTCTAAGTGGATGCTAGCTTGTTCTACTTCTTTCTCATAATTAGATTAACAAAAGTATTATAAATAAAATTATACCACATACAGAAAGTATTAGTTTTCAAAGCTAAAACAGTTTTTAACTCAAACTGCATTTGAGGGCTTGTTAATATATTAATCCTATCCTATATGGTATAAATTTGGTGCAACGACAACACGCAAAACAAAAATAAAAAAATTCCTTTCATGCTACTCCTTTCGTCCATTTTTATTTATTCATTATATTCAAAATAAATGTCTAATAATAATTATTTACTTTATAAAATCAAGAGATAATTTTACACTTTGTTTCTAATTTATCCTTAGCATTAATTATAATTATTTTCCTATAATATTTTTAAAGATATTTTATTTATTATATTCAAAGGATAATTTGATAAAAATTACATCTACCATTTACTATTTCTTAATTCCTATGCCAAATTATCTATATCAATTATTGTTTGTTAATTTATATGTCAAATCAATAATGAATAATTATTATTGAAATTTGGACGGAGGGAGTATATTATCAATTCTCATTTTGCAAGTAGAGTCATCAGTATAATTAATTTTTTTAATATGAGAATTGATTATTCTCTAACAAAATAAAATATTGGTAATTCTTTTTCTTTCTTTTTTTTTTTTTTTGCAAAATAAGAGTGGTGCCTCCTTTATGCGTAAGTCAATTATTTGCATTTTTATGCTTTTATAGTGTCACCACGATTCCTTCTCCAAAATTTAATGTATGCTTTAATAAGATACTATGTAAAAGTGTACATTGGTAGTATTTTCTTAAAAATACTTTGTCCAATGTATGTAATACTTTTTTTTTGTTGGTTCTAAAAAAATAGCATATTTCTTATTGGACAATCATTTAATCATTCTAACAATATTTTACTCATGTCTAGTTCCATTAATTTGACAAGAAGTCCATAAAGATTTACTCGTCTATTTAAAAATTCATTCACCTTAATGATAATTTTAAAATATTACAAAGTCTAGTCATATTTCTTAAATTTATGCCCAATGAAATTTGAATTCATTAAATCCTTTTATGCATTCGCGAATTCCCCCTCTTTTTTCACTCCGCCCTGATATATCTAATAAATTAGAATGGAGAGAGTAGATAATTTACTACTCTCTTTGAATTGCATATGGATTTCCCACATATAAAGTATTTTCCCTTTGTTTCTTTTTAACTGTTATAGTGTTTTTTAGAGTCAAATGATATGAACTTTAATTAATATTTTAAGATTTATTTTTTTAATCATATTGATATAAAAATTTATAATATTTTTATACAATTTTTAAATATCTAAATTTTTATTTTAACATATCAAATTAATATAATTTAATAGAACTTTTAAAACTAGTTAAATTGGGTCTCAAAAATCATAATATAAGTAACAATTAAAATAAGGAAGAGAGAGAAATCTTTACAAATGCTACGGAGATGGATAAATAGGAAAAAGAAAAATTTTCCATTAATTCCTATGTAAATCACCTTTTCCCCGAAGTCGGCCATTCAAGTTTTTTCCCAAGGAAAACAATCCAATAATTTAGTATCTATACCGTTGGATGTATATATTAATGGTTATAAATTGGTAAAAATGCACTTATCATTTTTTGGTTTGTAACTCTTATATTCTCTCTATCTCATTTTATTTGCATCCTTCAACTTCTCATGATATTTAAAAAGAAAAAGATTTTTGAAATTTGTTGTCTAAAATCATGCTTATATATTTGTGTGGTTGAAAATCATTTTATTAAGGGTAAAAAGAAAAATTTAAAGATAATTATTTCCAATTAAAATAAAGTAACATTCTTTTTTAGATGAATAAAAAAAAAGTGTCATGTAAAATGAAACAGAGAAAGTAACAATTAATGCTATGATCTACCACAAATTATCCACCGACCTCATTTTTTCACAATTAGTGCAGTGAAAGAAAGATTTGAGAGGGAAAAAAATTATAATTCTCTCACTTATTCACTACTCAAACAAAGAAACTTTTATTTTGAAGGGAATGTGTTCTAATGGTGGACTTTGGACCCATCAACTTATAATTAAAAGATGTTTAAATTGTATGACATTGTCGGGACGTTATATCTTGAAGGAAACAAGTCAAGAGTTATATTGTTAGATTAATGTAGATTATGTTGTTGCGGCTTTAAATTTCCTTAAAAACAGTAAGATATTCGCGTCTCAAATGTAATATTTATTTTTGTCATTTTATTTTTCAATTATAATTTACTACAATTTATGGTATATACGCTAACATATACAGATGTGCAACATCAACTGATCTTTGATAGATTTCCAATTAAGTGTGTGACAATTCTACAACAACACCCCCCCAATGTACTCATACAAATGGGATCTAAGATGGTAGTTTGTACACAGATTTTATTATATCTTTATAAATAAAAACTATCTCACTAACTTTCGACTCAAATGAGATATATTTGAAGTAAGAAAATATGACAGCAAAATAGCATGATATAAAACAAATGAAACAATAGATAGTACCACATATTGGAAAATAAGAAACTAAGCGATTACTAACTACTATTACGTCCTAAATAGCAGAGGATGGGATGAGGCTACCTTTTGTCTCTCTCACAGAATGTGTGACAACATTCAACTACCTACCAATTATCTATTCTAATTATTTTAATTCACAACGTCCATACATTTTTATCTATTGTCATATTCTTACTAAGCTGAAGATGAGTCATGTCTAGTCTAATCACCTCTTGCCAATTCTTTTTCGATCTACCTCTACCTCTCCTAACTCTTGTTATAGCCAACCTCGCAAATTTCCTTATTGGCACATCCGAGTACCTTCTCTTCACATATCCAAACCATCTATCTAAATTCCTTCATCATGTTTGTTAGGGGAGCCACTCTCACTTTTGTCGCTTATAAATTTGTTTCTAATCATATCTCTTCTAATATCTTTACACATATGTTTGACTATGTGAGTATTCTTATAACGTGGACATTCTTGATATACATTGCATTATTGATAAATATTTGTCGATATTTTGCTTTATTATGTACACGAGTGATGTTCAAAAAGTCATGTTTCTTTTATTGCTATGCTATGAGCGGTCCTTCGATGATGATAAGGCTTTACCATTATTTAATAGCATTATATATTAATGATTAAGTGGTAAATTAGCTAAAAGGTAGCAATTATATCTATTTCATAGTGGCGGCATAGGTCATTAGTTGCTAAAATATTATCAAATCCTTTCTTCTTTCGTCTGTTTTAACCTAAACATATTTAAGGAAAAAGTAATACAATTTAAAATTATATCCTAGCCAATTGATTTTTAACACAAAATAATAAAATATTCCTTTGGCTTATCTTGAAAGATTGTGTTTCTCCCGAATAAAAAGAAGACAGGGAAAATTGTTAATCTTTGGTTGCTAGTGTTATAAATGAAGAGAGATTCTTGCATAAATTGGCTCCTCATACTTCCAAAAGTCTTTAATTATTACAAATAGTTTTAATAATGTAGACCTTACAATTGTTGGATTATTAGTTAATCCAAAAGCTTAAAAAATTAAGCCAGCTGATCCAAGAATGCTTTGTTGTTTGTTCACTAGAAAATGGTATAATTAAATTTATATGAAGTCAAATACACATATCTTAGCTTAATTTATTAAATTCGGTTATTAGTAATTGAATATTGGGATGTTAATAAGTTTACTCTCCCTCTCATTTGAGTTGTCATTGTCATGTCCCGAGCCTACACTTTGGACGTGGTCGGCACTTGGAAACCATTTCTGGTCCCAAGCGAACCACTTGGCCTGGCTACTTACTCAGCGGAAGACTTAATAATGATGGAAAAGGCCATAAAAGCAATAAGATAAGCTAAACTGTCTGCATAACTAAATAAGAAAGCATTTATAACAATGTCTGAATAACTGAAAACTAAAATATTAATCATAGGGTCTATGGAACCTCTATTAAACTATCTGAAAGGACTACTGAGATAGGCCCCAGATAGCCAAAACCGAAATAAAACTGAAATGACATAACATGACATGAACTAAAGAGCCTCGAACTGGAAAGAGGCCTCACCACTGTCTGGAAGCTAGCAAGTTCTCAATGGAGTGGCTGTTGAGGAACTCGGTCACCTGCGTCTGCATCATAAAACGATGCAAGTCCTAAGGACGTCAGTACATGGAATGTACGGTATGTAAGATGGCCAAAACCGTAAATCGATATATATAATGCTTCTCAAAAGACATAAACATAATTCATAATTAAATAACATTAATCATAAAGACTGGTATGCTGAAAATAACATGTTGAAAACTAATAAGTAATCATAGTTTCTTAGCTTGGGTGTTTCTCTAATCGACAACCACCACTATGAGCTTTGTGGTGATACAACGTTTTGCCCATGCTGCCAGAGTTGTCCCGTACTTTACCGGGGTAGGGGACGAATACTAGGAGAGTGGATCCATCCCAAAACTGGGTCATCTCAGTGGCTAATGAGGTTACTTAGCCCAGCATTAACTTTTCTTGGCTTTCTCATGAAAATCTTTAACTTACTGATAATTGGAATCAACTCAGTGATCCCAAAATATGCTAGATTCCTTGGCTAATATGCAAGAGTAAACATTTAAATCACATTCTTGAACTTAGCTTAAAAGACGCTCAAACTAGTCTTTTCTTTTCTTGAATTAATATCAAGATTTTCAAAAAAACTAAATAAACATAAATCTTGATCATAAATGTACATAAAGTTAATAACAAATCTCAAATTGGATACCAATAAGATCAAGGTTTCATAAAACTCCGTCAAGAATATATGAAATTATCATGAAATTTAACACACTTACAAGGTTTATAGTAAACTTTGATACTTAAAGGTTCATGGGTGAAAAGTAGTTTTAATTTCTACAATATTAATAAAATAATTACTTTTGGGTGGCCTTAATACCTGAGAGAGGATTCTTGAAGAATTGAAGAAATTCTCTTGAAGGTTCTACTCACTCTTGATCTTACGCTTGAAGTTTCTAGGGAGGGTTTCTTGTTTCGAACTAATGAATGAATGAAATAAACGTTTTTCTGAACTTAAATCGTCTTAAAACTAACTTAGTTTAGGATATGAGGTGTCAAAAAGTCAAAAATACCCCTCCCTTTTAAAAACGAAAACTGGACCATATTTACACTAGTGCGCGATGCGCACTAGTCTTATTTAGCACTTTTTCGTGAAAATAACTTTTCGTTAAATTTTTGGAAAACCACTAAGTGTGGTTCTGTGTCACGGAGAGGATGCGAATTTCTCACTGTTTCTAAAATTTTTGGGGAAAAATAATTTGCGTTTTTTCAAATTTTTGTCGAGTTGAGATAATTTTCTGACTTAGTTTTTCACACTGATCGCAAATTCGGTCTTGAATTTGCAAATGGAGCATAGAAAGATATGTTACACGCAAGGTCAAGTCTAGGGATATTTTCATTATTTCACGGGAGCATTACAATATCTCTCTCTTGGGATTATTCATCCTCGAATGATAACGATACGTGAAAATTAGCTCAAAACACATGATTCTCGAACTTAACAAACATAATTCTTCAAGGTGAAATATGAAAGTTACCTTCAAGGTCCTCATTTAGGCCAACGAACAAGTGTGGGTACTTGGACTTTATGTCTGCTTCTGCTTCCCATGTGGCTTCTTCCATGAATTGATTCCTCCATAGAACTTTCACCGAAGCAATCTCCTTGGTCCTCAATTTACAAACTTGCCGATCTAATATCTGCACCGGAACCTCTTTATAAGATAAGTTGTCCTTAATCCCAACACTTTCAACTGGGAAAACTAAAGAGGGATCTCCCAAGCACTTCTTAAGCATGGAGATATGAAATACTGGGTGTATAGAACTCAACTCTGCTGGTAGCTTTAGTTTGTAAGCAACACTGCCCAATTAGGCAAATACAAGGATATAATTATTTTAGTAAATTTGATTATAAGTCAGGATTTTATCATTTAAAATTAGAAGATGAATCTAAAAAATTAACAT
>DF359622.1:14386-37494 GCA_000787875.1 Solanum virginianum
TCATCTCTAATCATAATTTCTCATACACATTATCATATACATATCATGGGCTGTCCATTTTAGTGCCTTAATATCCTATTATAGCCCACTAAGATGGATTATTGTAGGATATCCTAGTTGTACTCTTAAAAGAAACTTGTGAGTTGAAAATTGGGAATTGTTGTGTCATGGCCTTCACTTGATTTGGGAGTATTTGTGGATTGTTATAAGACTATTTTTATGTGTAAGAAGATGTGGAAATAATTTGGTTAATGTTGGAATAGGTTTGGAATTGTTGGTGTTAAAATGTAGTGAAAGAATGTAATGTTGTGTTGTCCATTTGTAGGTTGTGTAGAGTTGTTGTGTGTTCTATTTTGTGGATAGTTATAAGGATATTAAGGAACTAAAATGGACTATCCATGATATGTATATTATAATATGTATGAGAAATTATGATTAGAGATAAAAGGGTTGAAAGGATATGCTTGGATTTATAACTACACACTTGGTACCCATGTTTTGTATTTCTATGAGTTTGGGCTGCCAAGATGTATTTATTGGCTGCTAATACTAGGTTTATCACCTACTATGTTGTAGATAAATATTTAGAGTAAGGAAAGGTTGTCTCAAGGTAATATCGAGGTCATATAGCTAGGTATGTAAGGCTACTTGAATTCACATTATTGGCATGAAAAATAGATCACTAATTGGTACATGAAGGCACTTACCAACTCCTACTCAGCTGTTAATTGTGTCTCAACTCTTTCATACATTCATATGCTTCCATACATAGTAACATTCAAATATGCATATATATACTTGAATATCAAGATAGACAGAATCATTCTAGGAAATAAAGTACATGTGTTGTACTACCTCTTATGCATTTCATTATTTGTGTAACATACCCTTTTCATTGTCATATTGTCTTTATGGTTATCTACATCTCATATGCTGCCTATACAATTCTATAGCTCCAATATTGTGACCACCAAAAGATCATCCCAAAGGTAATTGAAAGGTAAAGTATATTGCTTATAGATATGTGGTAGCCCAAAGGGGTGGAAGAAACACCTAGCTAGGGACGATCTTATCATGGGGTAGCCCGAGGGGCTAAGGAAGAGCCTAGCCAGGGACGAATCCATACAATTACCACTGATCAGTTGGTTATTTACAGTACATGCTGTGCATATATTTTACAGTAAAGGTAAAGTGATATAAAGAATATAAAATACATGATCCCATAATATAACTAGAGGTGGTCTCTTATCCTATACCAATGCATTGTTTCTTTTGAGTTGTTATCTCATACACAGTATTTCCTGCCTTATAATGTAGTACATTATCTCGTACTGACGTCTTTTACGGGGAACCTATATTTCATGCTGCAGGTACAGGTGTTAGTAATCTCCTCAGTAACAGTACAGGACATCTAGCTGCTAATACCAAGCTTCAGGTTGCTTCGGAGCTTTGTGTGTCTAGAGTTATTTGTGTATTGTATAACTGGTCGAGGCGGGGCTTATCCCGACCCTTAACTGATATTATTCCTTATCTAAAGGCTTTGTGGACTATGTAAATTAAAGTGTGGTAATGTTTTGTACTTTAAACAATGAGGTCCCAAAGGCGTAGTTTTATGCATTTCATTTTTGGGCTTGCTACCATTGTGTACTTCCTTCAAGGCATGTTAAGCTTAGAAATACCTTATAGTATGTATAGAAAAGCATAGATACAGGTTGGTTCTCCTGACCTTCAACCAATATACATCAAAATCCTTCATCAAATCCCACAATGGGTCTTAGATTCATAGCTCAAAAATGCTAAAATAGTCAAAATTTCATGAAACCCCAGCATAACTCATAGTCTAATTCATAATAAGTAAGACCCATAAGTAAATCAACTTAAAATCATGCAATTCAGGTAAAAAGAAAACTTAGGCTTCATAGGAGAAAGGAACCCATGAATGAAACCCATATACCTTAGCTTTGGAGAATTTCTTGATGAAGATTTGAATGGAGTCATGAAGCTTGAATGAATTCCTTAAGAACTTAATTTTACCCCCTGAACAAGAATGTGAAGTAGGATTTTGATATCATGCATGAATTTTGAGATATATGAAAATTACGATTCTGGGCATTTTTGAGGTACATTTTTGGGAACCTTTTGGGGTTGTTTCAACAGAGATGGCACATTTAGAGAGAATTATGGAAGTTACTATGATAGGAACAAGGGCAAATTTAAAGATTCAGATTGGGGTCATATAGATAGCTACAAAAATGGTCCTTATGTGCAACACACAATCGTGATACCGGTGCTAGTAGTTCTAGAGTGGAAGAGATGTTTGACTGACTGTTGAAGAAGGATGATACATAAGATGAGACCTTAAGGGGGATGACGTCTGACATCTCCTCTATAAATTAGAAAATTGAGTCTCATTCTGGTGCTATCAAATAGCTAGAGCAATATTTTGGTCAAGTGTCAACTCAACTCAACCAGCGTTAGAGAGGTACACTGCCTAGCAACAAAGTTTGAAATGAAATAAATGAAGGGCAATGTATGGTGGTTATTACTCGTGGTGGTAAGAGTACTATTGATCCTCCCATGTCGGTCAATGATAATGATCTTCAAGATGAGGTAGTTGAGGTCAAAAATGCTGATACAGGAGATGATCGTGCAAAAGATAGGGTGAATGATGCTGCTGAGGTGCCATAGAAGCTAAAGCCCATTCCTGGACCTCATCCCCCTTTCCTCAAAGAATCAAAATGAAGAAGGAGGAGTGTATGTTCAAGCACTTTCTCTCCATGCTGAAATAACTCTACATCAACATCCCTCCCATTGAGGCTTTGGAGAAGATTCCAGGTTATGCAAAGTTTTTGAAGGACTTGGTTACAAAGAAGTGCACTATAAGTTAGGAGCTCTCCTAAGAGCTTCAACATTGTAATTGAATTGATACGAGGTTCTTGGTGAAAAACCGAGAAAATCCTAGTGCTTTCACCATGTCCTGCACTATTGGAGATGTGGAGTTCGCAAGGGTATTATGTGATCTTGGTGCCAGCATAAATCTAATGCTCCTTGTGGTCTTCAAGAAGCTAGGATTGGGAGCCTCTATTCTGACAAGCATGCAGTTGTTGATGGTTGATTGCTTGGTGAAAAAACATATGGGGATACTTTATGACGTACTTATCCAAGTTGAGTAACTCATATTCTCTGTGGACTTTGTGATGCTAGATTGCAAAGTCAACTTCGAATTCCCAATTATCTTAGGAAGGCACTTACTCACTACTAGTCGAGTACTAGTTGATATGGAAGCTAGCAAACTCAGGTTTAGATTGAATGATGAAGAAGTTATCTTCAACATCTGTCAATTAATTCAAGAAAGATTTTTGGGTACTTGGTGAAGTCTGAATAACCATGTTGTCCAAGTTGTGCCGCAATAATAAATTAGGTCCTACATAGGAGGCAACCTACGATATTTGATGTAATAGTTATAGCTTTGTTTTGTTTTTAGCTTTTTTGTAAGTAGTTTAATTTTACACATTTTGGTTGTAATCTGTGGACATTGGACTAGTTGCGTATAGGGTAATAGTGTGTTCTGTGAAGTATGTTTACGTACATGATTGAGTCAGCTATCCTTGGTTGAAAAGGCATCAAGAAGTATTTTTATGACTAGTTCTACGAGCCGTATGTAAAACTATGGCTCGTACATTATCTCATAGAAAACTTCTAGTGAGGAAAAGGTTGTGCACTCCAGTCCACAAGACAACTTTATAGCCCATAGATAAATCTGCGGGTCGTGAATAAGGTTCGTGGACCCAGGTAAGTTTTTCTATTTATTGGCTAACTATCAAGGTTTCTATGACCAAATCTATGAGTTGGACTTAATTCTATAGACTGGTCCATGAAATCGAGTCCCCAAAATTAGGGTTTGGGCATTCTATGAAACCAGCATCTACGTGTTGTTGAAGAACCAATCTCTGGGTCTGTTGAGGCACCTGGTTCATAAGAAAAAGTTGAAAAAGAACTAACTATAGAGGAAAAAATTGAAGTATTTAGAACCCAAAAGGTTCTCATGGTAGAGCATTTGATTGTGAATTGGTACCCAAACTAGGGATATATAACCATGGAGACATTGTAGAGCTACAATATTGGACACATCTTTTTGTAGAGTATGTTCCATACTTGCATGAATCATAAGTAAGGGAGTTCTAATATGATGCTTGTATTGAAAAGTATGGTAGTTTTGTCATGACCCAAGCTAGGACCTAGTCGGAACATGGCGAATGAGACACTTATAGGCACCTCATCCAAGCCTTCTTAACGTTTTAAGCATTCATAGGTACAAATTCATTCCTTTTGCCAAAATAAATGGGATAGGATCTATTGGATATCGTTTGAATAAATGAAATATCTCAAAAGATATATAGTGTCCATAAACATTCCATCTAGAACATGAATTGATAGGAACCGATAAATGGTCGATTTCCCTTAAATAGAAAAGATTCAATATTTGAACATAGAAAGTAAAAGCCTCTAGTTTAAAAACCAAAATATACTTCATGGCCAAAAATGCATAGCAAGAAAAAAATATAGGTGGAGTCTCAAACTAAGGGCTCACCACAGCAATACTAGTCTTTGAGAACCAAAAGAACTAGCCACGAGCTGGAGGAGGAGGTGCGCCGGTCCTAACATGGTGACATTATGTAGCCAAAATATGTGTTAGTACTTTTGAGATATACTAATTCATATGTTCAAGACTTTAATACAATAGAACAGTAAGGGCAACATTAAATTGACTTTAAGCATGCACAAGGAATAATGATCTATATGAAATAAATAATGTAATATTTGAAACATATGTGATGGAAACAAAGACATCAATCATAGACATTGTGGGTGTAAACTGTTTCCAACATATTAGATCATGTGAGCTACTACATGGAATCCAATATAACCCCCTATGTTGGCATGGAGAGACCACTTACTAGGTGGAACTCCGTCAGATGTCATGCACCATCATATATGATAATTGGCCTATGTGGATCCACTAGCCTAGCCTATAAGGGCTCTTATGATGGCAAATAGTTAATGGGGCAAAGGGTTTCTTTTAAGGTTCTCTTACTAAATTCCACCTCATTGCCTCATTCATTGCTAAGTCATACCATGGGACTCTTGTGAACATAAACTTGGTCAAATAGTGACACTTAGAATCATAAATAGAAATTTCAAGAGTAGCTCAAAAATTAGAAACCACCAAGTGAGAATTTTTCTTTCATCATTTAGGGCATTATTAAAATTATTATATCTTTAACAAAGCATGAACTTATAATTTTTATTTTATGTCCTATTCCTCACCTACATATCATGAAAAGATTGACTTGAACTTAGTAGACTTAATCCTAGGTTGGAGAATTCATAAATCATGTGAGTCATGTAAGAAAATAGGAAAATCACACTCATTTTAAACATGTGAAATAGCCCACACATCATCATTCAAAGCACTAATCATTGGGGTCATTACCTTTAATTAAAAACTCATGAAAATACTTGGTATAACATTACATAGGATCACTAAAACATAATATAACATAAAACATCATCAAATCAATATTAGCATGCATGGTAGTATCAACAAACTTAAAGAAAAGGTAAAAAGTTTCAACGAAGGACTTTGTGGGTGAAAATCAAACCCAAAAGTCAACTCACACACCTTAAGTGTAGCCTAAGAAGAAGAATTTTCATTATGGAGGATATCCTTGAAAATCCTAGCCTTTTTGCCTTGTTCTTGAAGTGAGTGTTTGCCTTAGAGAATTTAAGAAAGTGGAAGAATAAAAAGATATGGGGATTCTACGACTTTAGGGTCAGACTAGTGGCCTAAAGAGTCATAAAAATGACATAGTTTAGATTTAGAATTGATAGAAAGTACAAAAATCCCCTTCAGTAAAATTATTGGAAAAGAACCACGAGACCCCAATTATAGGTTGTGGATTGAACCACCTGTCATGGTTCTTGTCCTCCTATTCTTCTTTTTCAATCTTGTGAGACCGTTACCGGTTACCAGCAACCAAATGACAAAACCCCTATCCATGGGTCGTACTTCAATCCATGAGTCATAGATGGTATCATGAAGTCCTCCTACATTGCATAAAATTTCCACTTTTCTAGACCATGTCTATGAAGGCTAACAACGAACCGTATAAGAAACTATGGGCCATCCTATTGATCATGGGTTACCTTTTAGAAACGCCAAATTTCCTTCATATCTGGAGCTCACACCTATGGCTATCTATGACCGTGCTTCCTTCCCCAGACCATAAATAGTCTTTATGGATCACTTTGTATGTGGAACATTTTCAACATTACTAATACTATCATCCATGAGCCTAGTTTATGGCTCATACTTTAAACCACAGGATGTGAAGTTGGCTTCGTGAATTGACTTCTGGGCATTTCTAGCCAACTTTTCTGCACTTTCTAGGCTCCTAACTTGAGGTTTCTTACAATATCTCCGCCTTGAGAACATTCATCCTCATAATGTACTTAAATATAGGTTCTAAAGAGTTAATCATCAACTAACAACCCAACAACCATGAAAAAGTTCTAGCGAAACATCTTTTCTTGAACTTTTAAAAATCCATACTTAAGATATGTCTTAAAACAATCCAAAAATAAGAAAATAAGAGTATGCATCATGTAAAACTAAAATAGAAGAAATTGGAGGTTTTGGGCAACCAGATCTTAATACCTTAGGCTTGGGTAGAGTGGAATAGATACAAGTAAAGCTTCATCATGTCTGCTTCCGATTCCCCTGTCGCACCCTCAACTTGTTGATTCCTCTTAATCACTTTAACAGATGCAACTTCCTTATTCCTTAGTTTCTTCACTTGCTAGTCTAAGACTTCAACTGGTACTTTATCATAACTCTTGTTCTCTTTAATGTTCACATCTTCCAAGGGAAATATAGAGTTTGCATCACCTAAGAACTTTCTCAACATCAACATATAGATGACCGGATAAATTAAATTCATTTCCATAGGTAGATATAACTCATATACCACTTTGCCAAACTTTTTTCACAACTTTTTAAGGCCCGACATACCCAGGGCTTAATTTTTCCTTCTTGTCAAATAGGATCACACCTTTCATGGAGGACAATTTCAAATAGAGCCAATCACCGATATTGAACTCAGGGTTCCTCCTCCTCATGTTGGAGTCAGATTTTTGGTGACTTTGGTCTATTTTCAGTGTTTCCCTTATAAGTATCACCTTTTCCATTGCATCCATATCTATGTCCAGTCCTAGGATGGCCATTTTACCAACTTCAAACCACCTAATAGGTGATCTACACCTCCTACCTGTGATACCCCATAACTCTATGCTCTTATATATTCATGTTTCAAGACTTATTTGGTTAGTTTAGGGGTGTATTAGGTTTTTGGGAGACTTTTAGTACTTAGAGTAGTTCAAGACTTCTCTACGCATTGAATTTTGGGTGTTGGTTAATACAAGGGTCAACTTTAAATGAGCATAACTTTTAGCACACTTTTAACAGGGTGGCGCACAATATGTAAAATCAAGTCCCTTTGAGTCAGCTTTCCAATGCTGTTGGTTTGACCTGATTTCAAGTTCGGATGAAGGAGTTATGATCATCTTTGTGAGACCCTCCCATGCAGTGATGTCACACGGGCTCCTTGACAGGCAATGAGGTGTTTGACGGGCCGTTTGGACAGCCTTAAACTAGAAAAGGACATTTTTGGCCTAAGAAAGATGACAAGGCAAGTGGCACAGGCCATATAGCTTGCCACTAACCATATGGATGGTCATAAGGTGTGTTCAAGGGAGGCTTGATGGGCATGGGAGGAAATATATGCCAAGTGTGGTACCACGGGAACCCTTGATAGGCCATATGTGCTTTGATGGCTTGTGATTGCCTGGGTATATGGTGAAGACCATATTTTGTTGTCTAAGTGTTGTGAAATGGACACTACATGGACCATGAAGCATCACACTACCAGTGAAGTGGCCTGTCAAAGTGACGATTACACTAACTTTCTCCCAAGTTTCCAGTTGCAATTTTGAGGCTAAGTCTTATCTCACGGGCACTCCACATGACCCGTAGAGTGCAAAATGGCAACTTGTTGCCAATTTTTCGATCCATTCATTAATGGCATTTTCATAAACTTTAATTACTCTAATGACCTTTTTAGACTTCCAATACTATCTTAACCTCCCCAAAAGACCTAAACCCTATTCTAAATAGATAAAGATCATTAATCTCATCTCAAATACACTCCAAATTCTCTCAAGAGCCTCCACTAAGACCCATTAGTACAAATTCAAGGAAACTCAAGAACAAGTTTTGGATTCCAAGACCTACTTGAAGTTCCAAGTTTCTCATAACCCTATTTCAAGAAACTCAAAGTCTAGGGTATATGGGTTTTAACTAATGGGTCCTTTCACCCTTGGTGCCTAACTCTCTCTTATTAACTAAATTGTATGATTTTAAGTTGAATTACTTATGATTCTTACTTATTATGAATTTAAACTATGAACTATGTTCGGGTTTTATAAAAGTATGATTGTCTAAGCATGTTTTGAGCTATGAATCTTGGATCTAAATTTTGATTTCATGAAGGTTTTTTATGTATTTTGCATGATGGTATTACCTAGTATTGGTGGGTTAATTTACTTTAAGTTCTGAATTGCATGGTTTTATATTAGCATTACATACCCACCAAGTGTTTGATAAAATGTCTTGCTAAGGATTCTTGAGTTATTGATGATCTATTAGATGGCTTATGAGTCAAGTGGCTTTATATTGATGAAAGGAATGTATCTACATGTTTAAATCATGTAAAGTACCTATGACATTGCCTAGTGAATTGCTGGGCTGTCATGTTTGTTGTTTAGTTAGGAAACTGAGGAGTTCTTTCTTAATACTTGAATGTGATAGTTTGATGATCTATTTTCATGACTCCTACTGAAAAGATTATATTGTAAGGTATGAACATTCTATAATCTACCGGAAAGGCCATACCATAAGGTAGAGTAACTCATAGTTCCAACTTAAAAGATTATATCTCAAAGTATGACCATTCGATAATCTACCGAAAAGGCCATACCATAAAATAGAGTAACTCATAGTTCTTACTTAAAAGATTATATCATAACGTAGGGACAACCTATCAAAAAGGACATGTTGTAAGGTAGGATCTCTCTTGCCGATAAGATCATATCGTAAGGTAAGTACACCCATCTTCTTATAGAAAAAATTATGTCGTAAGGTAAGGATAATTAAGGACTTCTACAGATAAAGCCATTCCATAAGGTAGAATTAATGATGAATCTTACCAAAAGGATTGTATCGTAAGGTAAGAGGCATCTCATACTACTTATCCAAAGGACTATGTCATAAAGTAGGGGTATCGGCAACACTCTCCAAAAGGGCTATACCATAAGGTGAGTAGGTAACTACTTGGCCATTCTCAAGAATGTTTGTGTAAGGGTTGAGCATACTTATACTGCACATTGAGTTTACATTTCTTGATTATGACTAAGCATATTTTACTTCAAGCATTAATCATGCATGCCATATTGATATTATACTATCTCTTACTTATGCTTATGCATTTTGACTATGTTGTTTATCTCTTGTTGCATTGCATCCTACACACTTATTACATTCAAACATACTAAAGCATACTCTATACCTACATGATGTTACCATGTAGGAACAAGAGCTTTTTTGGATCATCATCCCCATGGCTAGTTGGTCATCTTGAAGAATAGCCATTTGTGAGCCCTCATATTTTGGGATGTTAGCTTTGCACTCCTACTTTTGTTATCTCTTATGTTGAGTTTTTATACTAAAAGGGTGAGCCCAAAAAGTTGTCTTAGCCAGCGCCTGTTCTACGTTTACAGGAGTTGTTGGACAAGTTATGTAATTATGTTATGAGCCTTGACTCTCTTATTCTTGATGTTTATGTTATGATATGATTCCTCTTAGCCCCTTTGACCTTATTTCTAATCTTTTGATGTTTTTTAATTGCTTTCGCGATTAAAGATGTGTAATGATATGTAAGATCCTTCTTTGGGATCTCTTCAGATTCCCCATTCTCCATGACATGTCTAGGCCCTTGGCTTGAGATGTGACAAAAGTAATGTTAGAGTACTAGGTTGTTAATGGTCCTCAGTATCCAATACACTGTGTTGATTAGAGTCTTATTCATGGTTGTGTTGTGCACCACAACTATGAGTAAGAGGCTGTGAGACGTTCTAGGAAATGTTTCCTTTCTTCTTACTCTATGTCGTGCTATAGAAGTTAAGGTATGCTTTCTCCCCTAATGATTGCTTTTTTCTATGCTAGACCATGCCTATACCAAGAGTAAGAAGAGCTCGTATATCCGAGGGACAACCAGCCTACCCCGCTCCTCAAGCTTCTCAAGGTGGAGGGCTACCAAGGTTGAGTTTCGGAATGCTATTACCATGTTGGACCATGCCATTACTAATCTAATCAACCAAGGGGCCCAAGCCCTGTATGCTCCAACTTCTGCCTCTAGGGTGAGGGAATTTACAATGATGAACCCATCAGAGTTCCATGGGTCTAAGGTGGATGAGGACCCCAAGAATTCATAGATGAGGTGGCCCAAGGGGGAGATATTGTGATACCCTATAACTTCATGCTCTTAGGTATCCACGTTTCAAGCTTCATTTGTTTAGGTTGGTGGTGTATTAGGTTTGTGGGATACTTTTAGTATTTAGATAAGTTCAAGACTTCTCTACAAGTTGTGTTTTGGGTGTAAGTCAATGCAAGGGTCAACTTTAAATAAGTATAACATTTAGAACACTTGGAATTGTGTAGCCCACAACATGTCAAATGAAAGCCCTTTGATTTAGCTTTACAACACACTTGGTTTCACTTCATTTCGTGTTTAGATAAAGGAGTTATGATCCTTTTTATGAGACCCTACTACGCAATAATGTTACACGGGCTCCTTGATGGGCAGTCAGGTGTTTGACGGGTTGTTTGGATAGCCTTGAACTAGAAAAGGCCATTTTTGGCCTAAGCAAGCTGACAAGGCTAGTGGAATGTGCCCTATGGCTTGCTACTAACCGTTTGTATGGTCATAAGGTGTTTTCAAGGAAGGCTTGATGGGCATGGGAGGAAATTTTCGTTAAGTGTGGTGACATGGGCACCCTTGACAGGTCATATGGGTTCTGACAGCTTGTGGCACCTGGGCGTGGCATGGGCTGGCCACATTTTATTATCTAAGTATGGTACAATGGACCACTACATAGACCGTGAAGCATCACATGACCCGTGAAGTGGCCCGTCAAAGTGACGATGATGCTAACTTTCTCCCATGTGTTCCAACTGCAATTTTGAGGCTAGGTCTTATCTCATGGGCATTCCACATGACCCATGGAGTGCCACACTACCAGTCAAGCCTCTAGTGAGGCAACTCTGCCAATTTTTCCATGGCATTGTCATAAATTTTAATTACTCTAATTACATTTTTAGACTTCCAATGCTATCTTTACCTCCTTAAAAGACCTAAACCCTATTCCAAAAGGATCAAACTCATTACTCTCATCTCAAATAAACTCTCAAATTCTCTCAAAAGCCTCCACTGAGACACCAATACAAATTCAAGGAAACTCAAGAAGAAGTTTTGGATTCCAAGACCCACATCCAACTCCAAGTCTATCACAACCCAATTGCACGAAACTCAAAGTCTAAGGTATGTGGGTTTCAACCAATGGGTCCTTTTACCCTTGGTGCCTAACTCTCTTTTTTTACCTAAATTGCATGATTTTAAGTTGAATTACTTATAGGTCTTACTTATTATGAATTTAAACTATGAACTATGTTGGGGTTTCATAAAAGTGTGACCGTCTAAGCATGTTTTGAGCTATGAATCTTAGATCTAACTTGAGATTTCTGTAGGTTTTTGATATGTAGGTCATGATGGTATTATCTAATATTGGTGGGTTAGTTTATTTCAACTTCAATTGCATGATTTGACTCTTGAATTGCATGATTTTATATTAGCATTACATACCCACCAAGCATTTGATAAAATGTCTTGTTAAGGATTCTTGAGTTATTGATGATCTATTACATGGCTTATGAGTCAAGTGGCTTTACAATAATGAATGGAATGTATATATGTGTTGCTTATGCTTCAAATGGATTTACATTAATCATGCATGCCATATTGATATAATATTATCTTTCTTATGCTTATGCATTTTGACTATGTTACCTATATATTGTTGCATTGCATCCTACATACTTAGTACATGCAAACGTACTAATGTATACTCTATGCCTATATGCTATTACCATGTAGGAATCAAAGCTCTTTTGGATTATCCTCCCCATGGATAGTTGGTCATCTTGAAGAATAGCCATTTGTGAGTCCTTAAGTTCGAGGATGTTAGCTTTGCACTCCTACTTTTGTTTTCTCTTATGTTGAATTTTGATACTAAAAGGGTGAGCCCAAAAAGTTGTCTTGGCCCCCATCTGTTCTATGTTTAGAGGTGTTGTTGGATATGTTATGTAATTATGTTATCAGCCTTGACTCTATTGTTCTTGATTTCTATGCTATGAAAGGGTTCCCCTTAGCCCCTTTTCCCTAATTTCTAATCTTTTGATTCTAATCTTTTGATTGTCACAACCCAAGCCTAGGGCCTAGATATGACACAGCTAATGGGGAACCTGAAGGAACCCTAAACAAGCCTCTTAACTTGTCATTACATATCCTTGGTCGTGGAAGCATATACAGACATATAGATTAAGAATAGGGGCAATAAGGCTAAGGGAAAACTTGCATGAACATCATAATGAAGAGGCAAGAGTTACGGCCTAATTTCTAATCTTTTGATTGTCATGACCTAATTTCTAATCTTTTGATTGTCATGACCCAAGCCTAGGGCCTAGACGTGACGATGAATGGGAAACCTGAAGGAACCCTAAACAAACCTCTTAACTTGTCATTACACATCCTTGGTCATGGAAGTATATACAAACATATAGATTAAGAATAGGGGCAATAGGGCTAAGGGAAAACCTGTACGAACATCATAATCAAGAAACAAGAGTCGAAGCTCATACATAGACTCACCACATGTCCAACAACCACCTCTAATATATAAATAGAGCGGGGGCCAAGACATAGTTGCAGGGCTCACTCTCATAGTCATATAGAATACAAGAAAGTGTCTTGATACATAGATAATAGCAACATAGATTTGGGCCCCCGAAGTGGAGGACTCACCAACTAGCTTTGGGTAGAACCAATCTAGCCATGTGGAGAAGGAGGAGAATTAACTAGAGCACCAGTTCTTACATGGTGATATCATATAGGCAAGAGTATGCGCTAGTACATTTAAATGTAGTAAGTATGTGGGGTGCAATGTAACAATAGATAGATATCATACTCAAAATGTATACATTAAACAATAAGTATAGTATAACAATATGGCATGTATGATCCATGCATAAGTAAAACATGCTTTAAGTAACTCATGCTCATATAAGATATCATATGTGTGAAGCATCACATGACCCGTGAAGTGGCCCGTCAAAGTGACGATGATGCTAACTTTCTCCCATGTGTTCCAACTGCAATTTTGAGGCTAGGTCTTATCTCATGGGCATTCCACATGACCCATGGAGTGCCACACTGGTGGAAAGGTACAACACCCCTAATAGGTTGATGCCTTTCACACCTAGTCACCCTGGAAGCAAGGTATATACCCCTATCGCATGGAAAACTATAACAAAAATTCTTTTTTCTATCATTAATTTGGAACCACGTGGATGATTCCGTTCACACCTAGAAACCCTCGTGGCAAGGTAAATACCCCTCATATGGTTATTCGGGCTCCTATACCCCCTAGATTGGGCATGGTCTAATGCAACACATTATATAGAACATATATATCAAGTATATAATCTCATTTCATCATCACAACATTAATCATATCATATCTCATGCTTTGGACCTTCAATTCCTCAAGAAAACAAAACCGGATATTTTATCGAACAACTTTGGGTATGTGTAATAGAGGTAAAAGACCATACAATTTAGAGATGAAGTCATGCAAGAAAATCTGTTGTAAAACCATCAATCAACACCTTGCAACACCCTCAAGCAACATACATCAAAGCCCTTCATTAAATCTTGCAATTGATTCAAGATTTATAGCTCAAAATATAGGAAAACAATCACAATTTCACATAGCTTTAAGATAATGTGCAGTGAATTTCATAATCCACCAAATCCAACATAAGATCCAAGATTTAGAGCTTAAAACATGTTAAAACAACCATACTTTCATGAACTAAAATTATTGTACAGTAAATTTCTCAATATACCAAACCCACATGTAAAATCAGCTTTAAATCATGAAATATTAGTAAAAAGGAGGCTTAGGCACCATGGGTGGAAGGATCCAATGGTTCAACACCATATACCTTAGCTTTGGGAAAGTTCTTGATGATGTTTGAAAATGGAGGCTTGAAGCTTGAAGAGAATCCTTAATTCCGAATGAGGGCTTTGAGTCTTGAATTTTGGAGTAAAAATATGGCTCAGTGTTTTGGGGAGTATTGGGAAATGTTTTAGATGATAAAAACACGTTTGGGAAACTTAGGACCAACACTTAGAATATTTTGGACCGAACAGGAAAACACTACCAGGCAAAATAAATACACCTCTCTACATCGCGGAGAGGACACGGAGAAGGAATTACACTAAAGTGCGCCCTTGGCGCATCGTGAAGGGAACACGTAAACCTCACTGGAATTCGTCACTTAAAAATTTATAATTGCTAATTTTTCACTCTTAAATCGAGGTTAGACCCTTTTTCACCTAATTTTGACCCCCTGATCACAAATATAGAGTCAAATTTTTTAAATAACGAACTCTTGTGGATCTTCACTTTTTCACCTAATTTTGACACCCTATTCACAAATATAAAGTCACATTTTCAAAATAATGAACAGATTTTGACATATATGAAAATTAAAATTTTGGGCATTCCGAGGCATGTCTTTGGGCACATTTTGGGGTCGTTTCAGTATCTCTCCATTGGGAACATTCGTCCCCGAATGTAAAAGAGATGTACAAGGCAAGAGTGATCATGAAAAAATCAGCCCCAACAAGAATGCCACATAACATGTAAAACACCATTTTCAAAATCTCAACACAAGTGTAAAATCATCATAAGTTTACCAACTTAAACATGAATGCATATGAATGACATAGGGTCTGAAATGTAACACTTAAAATCACATATGTGACTTGGGATTAGTACTGTAGGCTTGCGTGGAGTGTAAAACATAAGGATACTGCTTTTACATATCCGCCTCGGCCTCCGAAGTAGCACTTTTGACATGTTGGTTCCTCCAAAGAACCTTAATGGATGTCACCTCTTTGTTCCTCAATCTCTTTACCTACCTATACAAGATCTGAATTGGAACCTCTGCATAAGTTAAGTTATCCTTAATAACTCCCACAACATCAAGAGGCATAATAGCATTAGGATCACCAACACATTTTCTCAATATAGAGACATGAAACACCGGATGAACCAAGTTCATTCACTAGCCAACTTCAACTCATAAGCTACCTTACCAACCCTCCTTAAGAACTCATAAGGACCAACATACCTTGTACTCAACTTCCCCTTTTTAATAAAATGGACCACACCTTTCATTGGAGAAACCTTCAAATAAACCCAATCAATCACTTGGAATTCTATGTCTCTTTTTTTTACATCGCCATAGGATTTTTGATGACTTTGGGTTGTTCTCAATCTTTCCCTAATAATCTGAACCTTCTTAAAAGCCTCCATAACCAGATCTGGTCCCAACAAATCCACCTTTATAACCTCAAAACAACCCACCGGTGGTCTATAACGTCTACCATAAAGGGTCTCAAAAGAAGCTATACCATAGCTAGAGTGATAGCTATTGTTGCATGCAAACTCGATCAATGTAAGATGGTCATCCCAACTACCTTTAAACTCCAAGAAAACAAGCCCTAAACATATCTTCAAGTGTTTGTATTATCCTTTTGATTTGGCCATCTATTTGAGGGTGGAAGGTCATACTAAGGTGAACTTTGGTACTAAGACCCCTTTGAAAAGACCTCCCCCAAAAACAAATTTAGCAATATCCCTCTTCATGCCTCCCCACCAATACATATCCCTCAAGTCTCTATATATTTTGGTGGAATCAGGGTGTATAGAATAAGAAGAGTTATCGGCCTCATCAAGAATTCTCTCCCTCAAACCATCGACACATGGCACATACAACCTACCTTGGTATCTAAGGGCCCCATCTCCGCTTTGGGAGAAAACCCTTATTTTTCCGTCTTTCACCAAGGCCTTCAATTCAAGCTAGGAGGAGTCTAGATCCTGCTTTGCTATCACATCATCAAACAAAGAAGATTTAGAACTATCAACAACAACCACACCATTACCCACATCTTCCAACCTCACCCCTAGTCTAGCCAATCTATGCACCTCCCTAGCCATGCCCCTACCACCATCCATATGTGCTAGGCTGCCCATAGACATCTGACTCAAAGCATCCGCCATAATATTTGTCTTACCCGGATAGTAATACCCCCTATCACCACCATCTACATGAGCTAGGCTACCCATAGACACCCAACTTAAAGCATTGGCAATAATATTATCCTTACCTGGATGGTATTGCACACTCATGTCATAGTGTTGAAGAAGTTCTAGTCACCTTCTTTGTCTCAAGTTGAGATCTTTTTGTTTGAAGACATATTGGAGCTCTTATGATCGGTGAAGACATCAACATGTACTCAATACAAATAATAAGGCCAAATCTTTAATGCAAACACTATGCCAGCCAATTAAAAAGATCATGGGTAGGGTAGTTTTTTTCATTCACTTTGAGTTGCCTATAAGCATAGACTATGAGCTTACCATTTTGCATTAGCACACAACCCAAACCAAATCTAGATGCATCATAATATATAACAAAACCCTCAAGCAAAAGCCTTGGACTAAGATAAAAACTCACTGCAATAAAATACAGAAGTTCGTGACAAGTCCATGATGCAGACCTATTGCGGAGGCAAGATATACACAGGCCAGCGATGACTGCATGTATTTTTTAATGTTTGGAAGCTCTTCTCACATTCATCGGTCCATACAAACTTAACCTTCTTTTGAGTCAATTTTGTCATAGGGGAACCAATGGAGGAGAACCCATTCACAAACCTTCTATAGTAACCCACAAGGCCCAAGAAACTCCTAACATCCAATAGGATCAATGGTCTAGGCCAATTTCTAGAGGAGAACCCATCCACAAATCTTCTATAGTAACCCGAAAGGCCTAAGAAACTCCTAATATCCAACGGGGTAATGGTCTGGGCCAATTTTATATCACATCGGTCTTCTTAGGATCCACCTTAATACCATCCCCTGATACCAACCCAAGAATGTAACCTCCTTCAACCAAAACTCACACTTATCATATTTAGCATACAATCTCTCCTCCCTTATTCTTTGCAATATAACCCTCAAATTGCCTATATGCTTCTCCCTACTCTGTAAATAGATCAAAATATCATCAATGAAGACCACAAAAAAGGAATCAAGGTAGGGTTTGAATACCCTATTCATTAGGTCCATGAAGATGGCTAGTGCATTAGTCAACCCAAAGGACATCACCACAAATTCATAATACCCATATCTAGTCTGAAAGGCTGTCTTGGGAATATCACACTCCCTTACCCTCACTTGATGATACCCGGACTGTAGATCAATCTTAGAGAAAAAGCTATTCCCTTGCAATTGGTAAAACAAGTCATCGATCCTTAGAATAGGATAACTATTCTTTATAGTGACCCTACTGAGTTGCCAGTAGTCAATGCACATTTTAAGAGACCTATCTTTATCTTTACAAACAACATTGGTGTACCTCAAAGTGATTGGCTAGGTCTAATAAATTCCTTCTCCAATAAATCTTTCAATTATTCCTTTAACTCCTTCTACTCTGTAGGGGCTATACGGTAAAGGGGAGTGGAGATAGGTTGAGTGTCGGGAAGGAGATCAATGCCAAAATCCATCTCTCTTTTTGGGAGGGACACCGGGAAGGTCATTTGAGGAGATATCAAGAAACTCACTTACAACCCAAACAAACTTGATGGAAGGGACTTTGGACTCCACATCTTTAACCCTCACAAGATAATAGAAACACCCCTTGGAGATCACCTATGGGCTTTAATACATGAGAGGAACCTACCCTTCTCTACCACATCATGACTTTCCCACTCAAGGATGGGTTCATTTGGAAATTGAAACTTGACCCTACAGGTTCTACAATCAAGTAAACCATAGTATATATGCAACTAATCCATCCCAAGAATAATATGAAAATCAACCATATCTAATTCAACAAGATCACAAGGTAAGATTTTATGGAAGATACAAATCAGACAATTTCTATACACCCTCCTAGCAATAATAGATGAACTAATAGAGGAGACACCTCATATGACTCATGCAAAAACTCTGACTGAACATAGAACTTTTTAGCAATAAAGGGGTTAACAAAGGAAAGGGTGGCACCCGGATCAATCAAAGCATATACATCAAGATCAAATATTTTCAACATACCAGTACTAATGTCAAGGACCTTAGCAACCCCTTGCCTCTCATGTAGAGCATAAAATGCTTTTTCCTTAGGGCACCACCTTGAGGACCATCTCTACCTAATGGAACCGCATTTGCACCTCGGCCCTTGCTACAATTTCTTGGGCAACCCATCCTCTTGTGACCAAGCTCCCCATATTCAAAACCTGCATTGGAACCCCTCAAATATAGGTTCTTGTGAATCTTTCCACATCTAGGACACACATCATTAGGAGCCACACCACCCATACCTTGAGGCCTAACGAAGCCATTGGCAAACCTCTTATTAGTAGCATGAGGAGGCCCTTGGTCTTGATGATGTCTAGCACACTTTTGAAACCTAACTTCAGAACGGGCCCTCTTGGCCTTATGACACTTCATCTTTCTCAACTTTTCTTCCTCCATTTTCTTAGCATAAGTCATAACCGAGATAAGTCCATATCGTTATTAAGCAAAATCAAATCGGCACTCTTCACTTACCAAGTCGTAAACCTCCATAACAAACTTATTCATCCTCGACCTAGGATTGGCCACCAAGTGAGGAGTATACTTTGAAAGTTGATTAAATTTGAGGGTATACTCCCTCATACCAATATCACCTTGCTTCAATTTCATAAACTCCATCATCTTTGCTTCCCTAAGTTTAAGAGGGAAAAACTAGTTAAGGAAGACCAATTTGAATTCTTCCCAAAGCACTATATAGTTGTTACCCTTCTCACCCTTCCATTGCTCATACCAAATTTGGGTTATCCTCTTGAGCTGGTATGTTACCAACTCTGCCTTTTTATTTGGCCCAACACCCATGATGTTCAAAATTTTGTAGACTCGTCAATGAACTCTTACGGATCTTCATCTACCTTAAACCCATGGAAAATCAAATTATTCACCCTTATGAAGTCTCTTACCCTAGCTCCCGATGTAGTAGTATAGGGGGCTTGGGCCTTTTGCTAGACTTGGTTGGCCACCACTTACGCAAGCATAGTAAGGGCATCCCAAAGCTCACCATTGTAAGGTTGCTCCTCGTGATTTTGGGCATGCCTTCCTCTACTTTTTGGCGTGATCTAGCATAGCAAAGAACAATTATTAGGGGGAAAAACTTACTACAACTCTATAGCAATACTTAGAACATGATAAAGGGAAATATTTCCTAAAATACCTCTTAGCCTCCTACTCATAGTCATGGCGCTCTTCACAACCATGAATAGGACTTTATTTGATGTGATGTGTTGGACTCTGAGGATCTATCAACCTAGTGCTCTGATTCCAAGTTTGTTATGACTCAAGCATAGGGCCAAGACATAACACGGTAAATAGGGAACCTGAAAGAACCCCAAATAAGCCTCTTAACTTGTCATTACACATCCTTGGTTGCAGAAGCATATAAAGACATATAGATTAAGAATAGGGGCAATAGGGCTAAGGGAAAACTTGCATAAACATCATAATCAAGAGACAAGATTCAAAGCTCATACATAGTTTTACCACATATCGAACAAGCACCTCTACTACATAAATAGAGTGGGGGCCAAGAAAAAGCTACTAGGCTCACCCTAATAGTCAAATAGAACATAAGAAAGTGTCTCAATACATATATAATAGCAACATAGACTCGGGTCCCTGAAGTAGAGGACTCACCAACTAGCTTTGAGTAGAACCGATCTAGCCATATGGAGGAGGAGGATAAGCAACTTGAGCACCGGTCCCTACATGATTATATAATGTAGGCAAGAGTATGCGTTAGTACATTTGAGTGCACTAAGTATGTGGGGTTCAATGCAACAATAAATAGACATCATACTCAAAATGCATATATTAGACAATAGGCAAAGTATACCAATATGGCATGTATGATCCATGCATAAGTAAAACATGCTTTAAGTAACTCATGCTCATATAGGATATCATATGTGTAAAAGAGACCAAGCTAGAATCCTAACTATGGTTAGGAGATGCTATACACACCTGGACACCCTAGTGGCAAGGTACAACACCCCTCACATGGTTAATGACATTCATACCTGGACACACTGGTTGCAAGGTATGACACCCCTCACATAGTTAATGTCATTCACACTTGGATACCCTGGAAGCAAGGTACATACCTCTCACATGGTTGATGCCATTCACACCTAGACACCATAGTGGCAATGTATATATCCCTCACATGGTTACTCAGGCTCCTATACCCCCTCCCCTAATCTAGCATGGTCTAATGTAGCACATTATATAGAACATATATATCATGTACATAAGCTCATTTCATCATCATAACATCAATCGTATAATATTTAATGCTTTGGACCTTTAATTCCTCAAGAAAACATAATCGAACATTTTATCAAACACCTTGGGGATGTGTAATGGGTGTAAAAGACCATGCAATTTACAGATGAAATCATGCAAGAAATTCTATTGCAAAATCATTAATCAACATCTTGCAACACCCGCAAGACATTCACATTAAAACCTCTCATCAAATCCATTATTAGATACAAGATTTAGAACTCAAAACATGCTAAAACAACCATACTTTCATGAACTAAAATCATTGTGCAGTAAATTTCTCAATATACAAGACCCACATGTAAAATAAACTTTAAATCATGAAATATTAGTAAAAAGGAGGCTTAGGCACCATGGGTGGAATAACCCAATGGTTCAACATCACATACCTTAGCTTTGGGGAAGTTCTTGATGATGTTTAAAAATGGAGGCTTGAAGCTTGAAGAGAATCTTTAGTTCTGGATGAGGGTTTTGAGTGTTGAATTTTTGAGTGAAAATATGGCTAAGTGTTTGGGGAGTATTGGGAAATTTTTTTAATGATATAAGGGTGAAATTTGGCCAAGTATAGATAAAAATATGTTTAGGAAACTTGCGCCCAACACTTAGAATATTTTGGACCGCACTGGAAAACACTGTCAGGCAAAATACACCTCTTCATGTTGCAGAGAGGACACGGAGAAGGAATTACACTAAAGTGTCCCCTTGGCATGTCGCAGAGGGAACACGTAAACCTCCTAGAATTCGTCACTTAGAAATTTAAAATTGCTAATTTTTCACTGTTAAATCATGCTTAGACCCTTTACCACCTAATTTTGACCCCCTAATCACAAATATGAAGTCGGATTTTTGAAATAATGGACAGATTTTAAGATATATGAAGATTAAAATTTTAGGCATTTTGAGGCACGTTTTTGGGCACTTTTTGGGGTCATTTCGTTGATGTTGTTTAATTGCTTCCGCAATCAAGGATCTGTAATGATATGTAAGAGGCTTATTTGGGTCCCTTTGGGTTCCCCATTCATCGTGTTACATCTAGGACCTAGGCTTGGGTTATGACACTACCATACAATGCATCAAATGATGTCATCTTTATGCTTGCATAAAAGCTATTTTGTAGGCAAACTCGATGAGACAAAAATACTCATCCCAACTACCTTTGAACTCTAATATGCAAGTTCTTAAATTATTTTCCCATGTTTCAATCTTCCTCCAGGCTTGCCCATCGGTTTGGGGGTGAAAGGTGGTACTCAACTTCATCTTAGTACCAAGACCCTATTAGAAAGATTTCCAAAAATGAGAGATAAATTTGGTACCAAGATTATGATGGATAATGGAATCTCATGCAACCTCACCAATTCCCAGATTTACAACTGAGGGTAGTCTTCGGCACTAAATACCATTTTAATGAATAAGAAGTGAGTTGACTTTGTCATCCGATCCACTATTACCCATAAGGAGTAAAATCTCTTCTTGGTCCTAGGCAACCCCACTACAATGTCCGTATTGACTTCTTCCCACTTCCAAGTAGGAATATTAATATCTTTAGCATGGCCACTCAGCCTTTGATGCTCAAATTTAACTTGATGGCAATTGGTATCTCGAACACAAACTTGGTAATATCCCTCTTCATTCTGTTTCACTAATAGACCTCCCTCAAATATCTATTCATTTTTGTAGGATTGAGATTGAATAGAAAAAGAAGAGTTGTGAGCTTCTTGTAATATGAACTTTTTCAATTCATCATTATTTGGCACACAGAACCTCCCTTGATGTCAGAGTATACTATCTCTCTCTTGAGTGAAAACTTCTATCTTTCCTTCTTGCACTAAAGGTTTCAATTCAACTAAGGTGGGATCAAGGTCTTTCTTGGGCTTAACCTCCTCAATCAAAGAATATTCGAAATGATGTAGCACCATCACACCACTATTAGCCAATTCATTCAACTTTATTTCCATTCTAGCGAGCCTATGGACTTTTTGTAAAACTCCTTTTTCATCATCTTCTAGGTGAGACACACTACCCATGAAAACTCTACTCAAAGCATCGATTACCATATTGGCTTTGCCCTAGTGGTGCTTCACACTTATATCATAGTTGTTGAGAAGCTCTAATGACCTCTATTACCTTAAGTTGGAATCTTTTTGAGTGAACACATGTTGAAGGCTCTTTCG